>QFEY01004916.1:0-13188 GCA_003316435.1 Russula virescens | reverse complement strand
GCAAATGGGTAAGCATAATGGAGTCATCAGTCCGTAATACAGTAAAGGTAAAAAGTTCGTAACACGCGGTGTCTTGACACCGCGGTTACAATGCATAACCTGCGGGTTTAACCTGCGATTGCGGGTACGGTGTGAGGATGGGTGTGGTGTGATGGGTCACAGGTGCGGTGTTGGTGAGGGCACCCACGGTGTGACCCATGCCACACCCTAAGTGTGACCCACTCTGTGCAATTGCGATGCACACCAAACCTTATTGCAATGTGCGAATCATCACAGTCATCCATGATATGTTCTTTTCTGGTGGAACCTCCTCCTTTGCTCACCAGTTTGAAGCATATGTCATTATCATAATTTCTCTGTCACAACATTGCCGTGCACTGAAATACATATGCAGGCACTTCCCAACATTCAAAGGTGATGATGGCACCATAAAGCATGAGGTGCCTATCCCAATGGTTGCCCTTGTGGCCACAGCAGTGAGTGTCATTCACTGCATATAACTGTATACAGTGCTAACACATTATATTAGCTCTATGCTGCCATCCATGAGTGGCACACTGGCACACACAAGGCAACGGAGTTCTCATCCAATGCATACATCGATGTGTACCAGGGTCATGTTGACACTTTTCATCACATTCGGGACCAGCACCCCATGGCCTTTCATGTCATGATGAATGACATCTACATCCAGGCAAGGTGTGTTTATGTCAGCTTTTTTGGTGTGTTATACCCTTTGCTAATATTGCCTCAGTTCTGATGCAGTAGATGGGGCTTCAGGGGTTCCCATTGTGGAGCTTGACCTCACACAAATTGAATAAAGTGCATGATTTGGTTTCAACTAGGGATGTGCATGGGTAACCTGTGGGTACGCACAAGCATACCTGTACCCATACCCGCGCTTACCCGTACCTGCAACCCATGGGTCATAGCCCTACAGGTCTGATGGGTACGGGTAACCCGCTGTCCCCCTGTGTATGCACCATATACCATCAGCTCCTGCATCTAAAAAGACCCACAATTGCAGGTTCCTTTGAGTGCAGGAGCTGATAGTAGCTTGTTCATTTGATTGTTGCAGTCGTTGGCATTGGTGTTGGCATGTACGTTTGTGTTGGCAGTGTTCACGTTGCTTTTCGGCGTTCATGTTTGCATTTGCTGGCAGGGGGGCATTCGCGTTCGCGTTGGCTTCATTGGCGGCATTTGCATCGACTCGTTGGCGTTGCCTTTGTATTTGCGTGGGAGGGGGCATTCGCGTTGGTCTCATTGGCAGCATTCGGGTTTGGGTTCGGGCTCACACTGCGTTGGTTTCGTCCACATTGCATTGCGTTTGAGTTGCATTGTGGTGCGTTGCATTTGTGTTTGCGCAGTGTTTGTGTTTGCGAAGCATTCATGCTTGCGTGGCATTTGTATTGCTGTTGCGTTTGAGTCGTCCGTTGCGGTCATGCTGCCGTTGCATTCATGCTGCCGTTGCATTCATGTTGCTGTTGTGTTTGGGTTTGTGGCATTTGGGTTCAGGTTCGAACTTGCGTTTGTATTTGCGTTTGGTTTTGCATTTTGTGTTGCGTTTATTACGGCGTTGGGTTTGCGGCGTTTCGGGCTTGCATTTGCGGCGTTCAAATTCGGCTTTGCAGCGTTTGCATTTGCGGCATTTGCGTTGACGTGTGTGCTATAGTTGAGAGTTGACACGTTGATGCGTTGATTTGACTTTGGCCTTGTTTGGTCTTTGTATCTGAGGCAAAACTGAATGAAAAAGTGCACGAGTGTGCGAGACCGGTACTTGAGCGACACACATGATGATACAAAGGCAAGAGAGAGGTCTAAAGAATGGAAATAAAGTCGTTTAGGCAGATGAAAAGGCCATGGCTGAGAGCAAGCACATTGATGCACACAGGTTGGCATGGGTCACAGGTCCCAGCCAGCATGACCCGTACCCGTACCTGTGAGTACCCATACCCGTAACCCTTGCAGGTCACCAGACCCGTGACTTTCCCTAATTTCAACAGACCAACAAAGCTTGGTCCTATTGTACATTGTCTCATGTTCATCTGTCCAATTCACTGAATCTGTTCTAGTCAACAGTAGGCCATTTATACCCAGTCATCAAGTACTCATGTCATGCTGTCTCTTGGTTAGTGATCTTTATGTGATTTGGTATCAGTGGTACCATTGGACAATGGCCCAGTGATTAGCTATTTGTGTAGTGTTTTCATGTGGCCAACAAGTTAGTTCGTAAAATCCTATCATTTATTATTGCAAAATTATGTGTGAAATGTGTGAAAATAGTCCAGCATTATTTTGTGTTATCAAGCATAATTATGAAAACTTAAAGATAATTAGAGATTGATTATGGGCAGCAACATAATTGATCATAATCTAATTTAATGCTAATTACAAATAGCTACTTCTAATTAGTGCTAATTATCAGGGTATGTGCTCCCTGATGTAAGCAAGTCTCCCCCCTTGATAGATGCTCGTAACTGATGTATAGCAGTGAAACATGCGAAGAAATTCCTAGGAGAAGATGAGATCGAAACCTCCCTCCAGAAACTCGATCGACTGACAGGAGAAGAAGCCAAGATGGCCATTGCCCAGATTCTCAAAGTCGTAGCGAAAGGTGCGTATCGCTTACTCCTATGATAACGTTCTTTCTATGAAACGAAGAACGAGTAGGCACCCAGGCACCCATGAACGAGACGCAAGAGAAACTTCAACGTTGGTTGTCACCACCAGACCCATGGTCGAACCATAACAATTCTCGCGAAGCCTATCACCCTGGCACCGCATCGTGGTTCACCCAAGGTGACACCTTCGCGCAATGGAAATTGAATGGATCGTTGTTGTGGGTGAACGGCCTACGTGGGTGCCTCTCGTTCTAGTTCTTTCCGACTGCTAATAGTCTCCAACGCCTTAGCTGGCTCGGGGAAGACCATCATCTCGTATGCATCATTACAACAACCCTAAATGAGGCCCACTCACCTCACCGACAGCTCAAGCATCATCGAAGATCTTCGAGGCGTATGTCAGACGGAACAATCCACGCTCTCGATATTCTATTGCGACTTTCGCGATAAGGACAAGCAGGATGCACGAAATCTGCTCTCGTCCATTCTCATCCAGCTCTGTCGTCAATCCGACAAATTCTCTGAATTACTCTTATCCCTCCATTCGGCTCACAGTAATGGCTCCCACCAACCTAGCCTAGATGCGCTCCTGGGGTGCATGAAATCGATGCTGGGACTTCAAGGACAGGGCATGCTTTATATCGTTGTGGATGCCCTTGACGAATGCCCGAATTCTTCTGGGATCCCTACACATAGGGGACAGGTCCTCAATATCATGAAAGAGTTAATCGGGTTGAAGTTGCCACACTTCCGTTTTTGTGTGACGAGTCGGCCCGAAATCGACATTCGAAACGTTTTCGAGCCGTTAAATCCCCGTAACGTGTCACTTCATGAACAGCGTGGACAAATTGAAGATTTGGCGAAATACGTAGAGTCGGTTGTCCATTCAGACCCAGCGATGCAGGAATGGCCAGACAAAGTGAAGAAGCAGGTCATCAATACTCTCGCTCAAAAGGGCCAGGGGGTGTATGTGATGATAATGGTTGTCTATGTTTTGCATTTCTTTCTCATGCATCGACTTTAGGTTTCGTTGGGCTTACTGCCAGTTGGAGGCACTGCGCCAGTGTCCATTACGCAGGATCTCTCGCGCTCTAGAGGAACTCCCGGAGACCCTTGACGAGACTTATGAAAGAATACTACTGGGCATCCCCAAGGCGAAGTGGGAGGATGCCCATAGGATCTTTCAATGGATTGCGGTATCTTCTCGACCTCAGCGTGTTGAGGAGCTTGCGGAGGTGTTCACCATGGATTTTGATGCGGAGACGTCTGGGATTCCGAAGTTCGACCCAAGTTGGCGTCCCTCAAATGCCGAAGCAAGTGTTCTGTTCACTTGTTCCACTTTGGTTTCTGTTGTCCAAGTCAACGACCAGCGCGGCAACGACACGGGAGAGAGACGGGTGCAATTTGCTCATTTCTCTGTAAAGGAGTACTTGACCTCAGATCGCATCGCAAATTCGCCACCTGTTTCTCACTTCCAAGTTCTCCCCAAACCGGCACATTCTCTTCTTGCCAAAGCGTGTCTCAGTGTCCTCCTCCTGCTCGACCTCAGCATTAACAAGAGCAAGCTGCAGAACTTTCCTCTGGCCTTGTACGCTGCGGAGCACTGGGCGGATCATGCCCGGTTTGAGGACGTATCGTTGGATATCAGAGATGGCATATATTGTCTCTTCGATGTGGGCAAACCGCACCTGGCCGCATGGGTCTGGCTGGATAGTCTACAGGATAACCCGATGAAAGACGAAGATAGCCCTTCACCTCTCCCCACGCAACATCATGCAGTACCTCTGTATTACGCTGCGCTATGTGGCATCCATGACCTAGTCGAGCGCCTCCTCGATGCACATCCGCAAGATCTCAATGCTCGGGGTGGATATTTCAAAACACCACTACTCGCGGCTTTGACCAACCGACATCCTAATATCGCGATGTTCCTACTGGAGCGTGGAGCCGAGGTGGAGCCACAGTGTAACGTGCATCATACTGCGTTATACGTGGCATCGCATCGTGGATACACCGATATCGTGCGGTCGCTAATCGGCCGCGGTGCAGATCTGAACGTGGAGTGCGATGGCTTTGCCCGAGGCTACTTGGACGTGAAGTTAACTCCACTACTTGTGGCATCTGCAAATGACAAATTGGAGGTTGCAAGACTGCTATTAGAAAAAGGCGCAGACGTGAATTATCAGGTCAACAGGAAGATGAGTGCACTGCATCTTGCGTCGTGTCATTCGTCCAACGACCTCGCCCGGCTCTTACTCGACCATGGCGCAAACGTCGATGCATTGGACTGCGATGGCGACACTGCATTGCACGTGGCAACAATAGAAGAACGTATCACTGTCGTAGCGTTACTCCTCGAGTATGGGGCGAGCGTGCATACCCAGCGCAAGAATGGATGGACTCCTTTGTATGAGGCAGTGGAACGCGGAAACACAGAAATTGTGAAGCTATTGCTCCACCACGGCGCCGACGTGAACGCACAGATGGTCGATCATCAGACTGCGTTGCACCGGGCAGCATACCGGGGAAGACTCAAAATCGTAGAGCTCTTACTGGATCAAGGTGCGGACCCGCATGCCCGGACCCGGGAGGGAAAGACACCTTTCCAGGTGGCGTTGGAGGAAAGCGAACTAGAGGTTGCGCAATGTTTATCGGACCGAACAGGTGAAAAGACGGAGGGTGTTGTGATACCGGATTAACCTTGTGGGGTAGTGCATCAGGGAACACCTCCCGGGCTAATCTGCGCTAGCGAGAGATAATTTCCGGATAAGGATGTAATTTTCTCGGCAAAGGTGTCAATTATCTCTCGCTAGTGCTTGCTAGTGTTCGCTGGAGCCAATTACCTCTCGCTAGCGCGGGAGGTTTTCTCTGATGCTAGGGTTTCGGAGGAGACTCTAGTCCAACTTTTTCGAATTCTGCCGGCGCAACCAAGGGTACAATATGTAAAATACAGGTATGGATATCGCTATGGTGTGTAAGAGTATGACATCTCTGTGCCGTAACTTAGAAAGGTCTCTGTCTCGTGTTCGTTCAAGTTACTTATGTCGTGCCCATGATGTCCTCACACGCTGAACGGATTCAAGAACGAGGGTGAAACTGGCGCCGTGAATTTCGAGCAGGGAACACGCGTTTCTCAGAAAGAGTGAACGAGTGTGAAGCATCATCTGTTTGGCGAGAATGTAAATATATGCGTTCGAGAGTATGTCAAGGAAAGAGATAAAAGCAACATCGGTCATGTAGATAGTAGCAGAAAACGTTGCGACGAACGAATGCCCCGCAATCACTAGACGAGGGGAGAATGGAGACATTGAGATCCGTAAAGGCCAGCACAATAAAAGAGTAGGAGCGAGAGAGAAAGAGAACGGTAATTTATGGAACAGAAATCGGTGGAGAATGAGCGTCTGCGACAGTAACTTCATTGTGTTTCATGGTATGAGTACTTCGTGCGCGCTGGCGGGTATTCAAATATCAAAAAAAGATCGTGGGAGGGCAAATATGGGATGAGGCATCGGCAACGTTTTTCTGAGTCCTTGGATATGGTCGTATTCGTCGAGAAAGGGGGGCTATTAGTACGACAGTGCGTGGAGCCTGTGCTACACCTTGGTAAAATAGAAAAGGTAGGAAGCGTAAGGGGCAAGCAATTTCATCTATTTGTATTTCAAGCGTGACACAACACACCACAAGCGATCGTCACCCATCGTTTCCCAACAATCCACCTCTTCCTCGTCCACTACGCCGTGCAATTGCTCAGCATGCACGCACACATAAGGACTGTCCCCCCAGTGATCAAACTCAAAATTCAGCAACCGCATATACTCACCCCCTTCCTCTAGTTCTTCGTCCTGCTCCATCGCTTGGATGTCGAGAGGGGAAATACCTGACGTGGATGACGTGGGTGGCAGAGGGACTTGTAAGGAGAGCTTTTGCTGCTAGCTGCTACTGCTCCTTCTCGCGATACATCTCAAGAGCGAACTCGCCTTTGTGCCAGGCCTTCCAGATGGCCGATCGCGAACCTCTGCAATCGTTGTAGGCCGCACGGTGAGTATGCTGGAGTCGGTGAGGTCGGGGTCAGAGCCAGGAATAGGGAAGGAGGGGAGAGGGATGCGGCGACAGGCTCTGGTTGAACCGAGTCTGTAGTGATGTTCCAGCCGGGCTAGTGATAACGGAAGCGAATGGCGTCTGGCCAGGTAGATAGATACTGTTAGCCATGTCATTCCGTCTTGGGAGGGCCTCGAAGTCACCAGCCGCTTGTGCAAATTGGCCCATCATGCCCAGTGAGAAGTCACTATTTTCACGTCACTTAATATCAATTCCCATCACGTGTGTGATCTGGTTTGACCTGATGTGAAAAGTGGGTCTATTCCGTGATGATTATCATTTCAGATCACAAATCCTCTATGTCCGTATCATGCGTGTAATATCCTTATCGTGCCACATATTTTCTTGTCACTTGGTTGATATAATGTGATCAGGATTTATTTCAATTGACATTATATTATATTGTATAGATCAGTCCCCATCAGTGTACATACATGGCGGCCAGATCATAGAGTTGGACCTGTGCTGTAGTGAATGCGATGGAGTTGTTGTACATCTTTGATGAGACGAGCAGGTCAACCAGTTCCCACAGCCAGTGTTTGAACAGCAATGCAGGTACATGCGGGTCATCAGCACTCTCAAGCACATACACTGTGGTCGAAGGTGCTGCTACAGCGTCAGAGTCACCCGGCAGGCGAAAGATCCCCTTGGCCTTTGTACTGCCAAGGGCGAGGACACCAGAAAGGGCAACACAATCAGCACCTTTTGCTTTGGGTACGTGCTCTCTTGTAGGTGAAACACAGCATCAAGTAGTTCTCTAAATGTTGATTGGTGAAATACCATATCTTGCAGTTAGGTCAGCTTCAAATATACATCAAAATATGCGAACGCGAAGGTGTACCACCATCTCGACCTTGCAGATATGCAGGTGTTGGGGGCGAGTTGGTTGGGCGAACGGATGTAGCAAGAGACGGGGGAGCGAGTCCAAAAGCAGATAAAATGTCAGTATAGGGGATTCTACATCAGGGAAAACCCTAATTGTCAAGCGAAGATAATGTGCGCTTGCTAGCAAGAATTACCAGGAATTGTTGCATTATCATGCATTATCTTACCCCCCCATATTTTGGCAATAACTGTCAAGTAATCTCACACAATCTTCACTAGCGATCATACATGATCATAGTAATCTTAGATAGTCTTTGCTAATGATCACAAACAAACTTCACTAGCAATCAAATAAATGATCACAATGACATATATTGTCCACTGGCATACATGTAAAACTATGACCAAAAGGGACAGATATTGTTTAATAAGGTGGAAGTAAGAGAGGTATATATGATGGCCCTGCATTACACAGTGCGACACCAAAGTAACGAGTGCATACCAAATCAAAGTCAATGAGGGGATGATATAGCTTAAAATAATGACTCTATGAGTCAACACTGAAGTAACGAGCATGTATCAAATTGAAGTCAACAAGCAAAAGAGTGAAATTGAGATAATGAGAGCAACATAACAAAAGAGCAAGTTATAGGGGTATACAGTACCCTCTGTTGAACTGTTGGACACATCAGTACTCATCTAACGCGTGAATAAAAATACCATACAGAGGGACACAAACCAATTGACTGGCAGTTGAAGCCAGTCAATACTCGAACACACTCACTCATCGAGATCATCGAGATTGAGCTGCGCAATTGGATTTGCTGTTGTCACCAGAGTAGCCGTACTATGGTGGCTTTCTGGTCAGAACTCAAAATGGGCTGTAAAAAGAATACCATGAACACACCTTGCCAGGGTATAGATTTCAGTTAACATAGCATGAAAGGTGCCTTCTTGGTTCTCCATGATATGCTCCAAGGTATTTATGTGCCCTGAGTACACGTCCATGAATGTGTTGGCTGAGAAGTCCAATGTCATGTATTCTCCCATGTGCCACTCGTAAAGTGCAGCATATAGCTATAAAAAAAAAGTTAGCAGCAGTTTTATCAATGTGAATACACCATGACTTACAGCAGTCAAGACAAGAGCCACCATAACAGCAGGAACTTCATGAGTAACTGTATTCCCATCAGGTGATTGTCGAATGAAAAGAGAGTCATTGTGCATGGCGAATGATGAGCTCGCCCCAGTGAAATATAAGTTCCTGATAACTGTAATTATGCAATCATTACGGTAGGGCCATAAGCGCAACACAAGACCATTGGTGGCATGCTACAATGTATATAGACTGTATTAGACCGAATTAAAAGTTAAATGAGCACTCACATTCAATCCAGTAGGGAACGTGTAATTGTAATGTGACAACTGCTTCTCGATGGACCGCATGATATCAAGCCGGGTATTCATTGCCAACATAGATGGCACAATAAGGGTACTGCAACAATCTTTGATCTCAGTTTGGATGAGGCAAATCCTCGCACGTGGCTGTGGGTAGGTTCAGTCCAGTCATTGTTAGGGTATGCATGACTCACCAAGGGAATTAACTTCGACATGTAATCATTGTCGTGTATGAGTTTCTGGAAAATGCACTCAGAACCCAGTCTATATGTGTACGCAGCGCTAAGAAGAGCCTCTTTGGTGTAACAAATAGCAAGGCAACCAGTTGGGAATGCATGCTTGAACAATAGAGATACTCGTATATTTTCAAAGGACTCCTGGATGATAAGGTGCATCAGGGGTCGCTGCAGAGTCAGCATCACCTTACTTGAGTCCAAAGCAAACACCAGATCCAGGGAGTCAGAAGACACATCTGCCATCACTGTAGGTGTTTCAGCAAAGCCGATTACAACTGCAATAATCATGAGAGTGCCACAGAAAAAAAAACATACCTGACACGGTAGGGGTTGGTTCGACCACTGCAACCTCTGGCTGGCTCATGGGATTGGGAAGGGTATTGCCACTGCCTTCGAGCGACCAGTCCGAGCCGCTACCCTGACTGGTGATCAATGTACCAGCATGGCTGGACCCACTGACACTCTGCGACTGTGACAAGGCCCTTGTCATCAACGCCATCGGAACTAACGACAGTGACTCTCCATCGATACCTCCCATCGATGAGGAGGAAGGACCATCAGAAGAGGCCGAAAAACCAGAAGAGGCCGAAAGACCAGAAGAGGCCGAAAGGCCAGACGAGGTGGAAGGACCAGAAGAGGCGGCAAGGCCAGACGAGGTGGAAAGGCCAGATGAGGTGGAAGGACCACCTGATGAGGTTGTATCCTTCCAGGTCGGTCTCTGGAAAGAAGTTAGCATTAGAGCCTTTCTGAAGACACGGAGGGTTTACCTCGAATGCCATTGCCTCAGAGACCTTGGAGGGATGCTTCTCGGTAAGCTGGACCGTATACTCATCATTTACCCAGTCATCTGCCCTCTCGAGTTGCCTATCGGCATTGAAGTCATCAGAATCATGACTTTCAACGTTGAGAGGAGTCTCATCCTCATCGCGAGGGTGAAAAGACGAAGATGACTCTAAAAAAAAATTGGTCAGCAAGTTGGTAAACAAGAAAGCTTCATAAGCAAAGCAAGTGACTCACGTTTCTGGACCAAGTCACATTGTTTACCCTTGCCCTTGTTCTTGATGTGCAGCCTATGAACAGTTTGCTTTTGCTTCTGATGTTGTAATCCTCTCACCCTTGGCAAATTGAGTGGCATTGGTCGACCATGGTCAGGTCCTTCAAATGTGAGTCAGTTGGTTCACCCAATCACCCGGACACTTACCCATTTTTCAAGCGCGCTTGGTTGCCTCTGAAAGATCGGTGGCACTATCAGAGGTGGCATTGGGATAGGTATGTTTGCCATCTGTGTCTTTCAATGAGACTTGTTGTCGATGTACTAATGTAACTTACTTTGTAGGATGGTGTCAGTTTGACCAGAGTTGACGATGTTGTGACCTAAACCTTGGGACTGGATGTTTGTATTCACCTGTGTACTGAACAACAATGGAGACTGGTTTTCATTGGATGTCGTCTGGGTATGAACCAGCGCACGCTGGCATGTCAGTGGAGTGCGATGGGTTTGAGGAGCCATCAAGACCGAAGATGAAAGAGCTGAATGAGATTCAAAAGAAGACAAAGTAATGACAGGAATGGGGCGTCGATGCTAGGGTGTTGGGTATGGTATGTGCTCCTCTTATATCAAAAATTCGACCCCCAGACTAAAAAAGGATTTAATAGTGGTGCGGCATCGTGACCATCCTCAATGCACCCCCATGACAATGGACACCCGCCAAGCCAGATGCCCTGGATGCCATAAGGTCTTCTCTCTCAATGGCTTCTCTCAACACATTAGCAAGACCAAGTGCGGCCGCTGCCAGGCTGCGCATGTGGCAACACAAGTTGCATCGGCATTTCAACCCACTCAAGTACAATTGCCACTAACGATTGCCTTGAATCCTGTGACAAGGGACCCCCCTGATCCAATTTTTAGCACTGTCCCTGCTCCAGGAGTCAACGGTATCCTATATGATTCGCTACAAGTTGACAGAAGCTGCTATCATTTGCCAGCTGTTATGGATGATGGTCAGATTTCCTAGCGATCTTCTGGACCCTTAACTAACTGTAAGGGTTTTAGATGAAATCGGTGCATCTAGTACCACCAAAGACAATGGCACTCTCAACACCACAGAGAGTGATGGCGCACCTGACCCTATTGATTCCACAGATGCCGAGATTTTTGGGGGTATAGGCTGCCCAACAAATCTGAACGTCACTATGATGGCTAACGCGACTGGACCTGTTTCATCAGCTGAGTCGGTCGATCCTCCTGAAGATTGGCCTTTACAGTCTTCGGCTGGTGACTCCGAGAATCAACCTCAGGTATTCATCGAACGCTTCCCACATGGAAGTCCAGGTGCGCCAATCAACGGCATGCAAGGCTCAACCATATATGAGTCAAGTCGAGAGGCACTTGGTAATTCGATTTGGGCACCATTTCAATCCGAGTGCGATTGAAGGTTTGCTCACTGGGCTAAGACACGTGGTGTGACTTCGTCAGCACTGAATGATCTACTTGCAATTCCTGAGGTACGTCACCTGTCTCTTCTTTTGTTTCATCACTAATATAAGTTTAAGGTTGTAGAGCAGCTCAGCCTCTCATATCATACCGCAAATCAACTCAACGCAATGATCGATGCAGAGTTACCTGGTCGCCTGCCGTTTCAGTGTCATGAGGTTGTCATTGGAAATGAACACCTCCAATTTTACTTTTGGGATATCTTGCAAGGTATTCGCACACTCTATGGTGATCCTGAGTTCGTGTGGGACTTGGTTTTTGCACCTGAGCGACACTACATGGACGAAGAGCAGACACAACAAGTTTACAGTGATATGAATATGGGTGACTGGTGGTGGTCAGTACAGGTGCATAACGGAGCGCTCAAATGACACTATTACTCATAATTGGAGCAGGAGTCACTCGAATCACAGCAACCCGGCGCAACAATAATCCCTATCATTATATCCTCCAACAAGACGCAATTAACACTCTTTGGTGGGAAGATGGCCTATCTGATCTACATTACTATTGGCAACATCCCAAAGCAGCTCTGTTGAAAGCCGTCATGCCATGGACAGCTCCTCATTGGCTACATTCCAACAACAAAACTTGAGGGTATCAGAAACAAAGCTGCATGGCGCCGAGCTCTCGCCAATCTATTTCATTCTTGTATGCGCAACCTTTTAGGCCCAATTGTATCACATGGCGAAATAGGGATACCAATGATGAGTGGGGATGGCATCTGGCGGCGATGTCATCCCATTCTCGCAAATTTCATTGGTGATTACCCCAAACAAGCCCTGGTAACCTGCACCTACTACGGAGAATGCCCAAAGTGCGAAGTCCCTCGTGATGAACTGGGGGAATATTTCAGCTTTCCAACTTGTGATTACAACAAAGCACTTGAAACTTATATTCTAGCCGATGGCAATGTGCGCGTGTTCCATATGGCTTGTCGTGAGAATGGACTCAAGCCAGTTTATCATCCCTTTTGGGAGTGGCTTCCATTGGTGAATATTTACTTATCCATCACACCAGATATCCTTCACCAATTGCTTCAGGGAGTAATGAAGCACCTGATTGCATGGTTGTCAAGTTCCAAGATGTTCGGGCAGTTGCGTGTTGATGGACGATGTCAGACAATCCCTCCGAGCCACCATATTGCTCTTTTCCCTAAGGGCATAACATCTCTCTGTTGTGTTTCAGGCAAGGAACATAAGTGCAACACTCGCAAGAGTGTGAAGGCCAGACCTTGGCGAAGAAGTGAGTTCTGAGGTGGAGAGGTCTGAGTTTGAGTTCGTCATTGTGAACGTTTTGTCACTCCAAGCTGGTGTCTGTGTCTATTCGAGACGGGGTCGACTGGTCCAAGTTCTATCTTTGTCTGGGGATCCGATCCCTCACGATTATGTCCGAGGCTGCCTTGATTCCTCTAGGTATGTAACTGTCCTTCTGGGGTATTTCACCTCTTAAGGAAATAAGTGGTCGATGAAGAGTTGTTCCTGTGCCTGTCGCACTAATAGTAAGACTATCTGGT
>QFEY01004901.1:0-10972 GCA_003316435.1 Russula virescens | reverse complement strand
ACTGCCACCACCGCCACTACTACTGGAACTAGCAGTAAGCTAGTAGTACTGCTACATCACATGGTGTCCATTCGATAGTTAGTTGTATCGTAGGATTACAATGATGGGCATGGGTGGGGGGGCACAAAATTGGCAAGACGCACCACTGGCAGTGATTTCGGTCAGACTTCTTGGCATGAAGGGGGGGACTGAGGGAATGGGCGTGCATCTTAGTGCGCATACGCCAAGCCTAGGAGATGCTAGACCAAAAGAGGCCCAGCTTCCTAGTTCAAGCCTGAATAGCCGTTGATCCGATGACGGCGAAGAAACCAACATCGCTATATCTAGTTCCGGCCGTGAAACGGTTTTACCTTGTCACCAGGTGTGCGTCCAACAATAGCCACCCTGATTATAGGTCATGATCGACTAGTACACTTCTGATGCTTTACTAGCTCGAGACTGCCATAAGGGGTCTCATCGCATTCAAGTTTGGCATCTCCGAAGCTTTGTATCCTACAGTGATCAAACTGTTTGAAGCTTTGAGTTATCGAGCGTGAACAACGAAGAAGTTGCTCACTTACCACTTTATACTCTCGTCATTGGTCACCTCCCAGAAGGGAGGTGAACGATACCCTCACTGGCAGGCTACTCCGCCACGCCAGTGGTAATTCGTTGTTGCAATTCGAACGTACTATCAAGTGTTTTACAACCCGAGATCCTGCTAGGCAGACGAAAGGGCCACGGTATACCTTGCCACGTAGGGTTTCCATTCACAAGTGCCACCGCTACAGAGGCATAATGATACGCAACTGAGAAAGAAGCAAGGGCACAGGCGCACATTAACACTGCATTAACCGTATCGGAAATTTCCGTCGGAAATTACTGTAAAACGGCGACAAGCGGATGCAGTACAGTAGCCTGCCATCATGTCGTCCATTTCCGCACCCTCTCTCATCTACCTCCACGTACATTCATCTATTCCAGCTTCTGAACATGGCGTAGGACAAACATGAACCGATGAGGAAGGAAACATATACCACGGATATCGCATATCTGGCAAGCACTGGCATGAGAAAGCCTGCCAACTAATGCGCCATGACTTATGAAGCCGTGTGGTTCTTTCGCGAGTCTAAAAAGTGTCCACACTCCAAAAATGTCGTGATACATTACGGGTAACGACCACGATAGCGTCGATAGGTCTTTGCAGTCTGGTGCTACTGGGCGCACGGGATATCGGCTGTCTACACATTGCTGTCGTTTCAGAGGGGATGGAGGTAAGTAGTATTGGTATGCAAGTGTGACAGTCTTGCGCACGGATCTCGGAGGACGAGCGTGATGTGCGAGTGTACTGCTCCGCAGACTCGCCTTGGACAGACCTGCGTCTACCGAGAACAGCTAACTCACCGTGACCATGCCCAAGCCGAGTCACTGGCAGCCACTCCCTATGGGGGATTGCCAACTCGCAGTTGTTCATGATGAGACATGACATGATTTATGAGGCACTATTGAAACGGTTATGGAGCGATAGCCGTTCTGGTGGGCGTCGATGAAATTAATGAAATCTATGTAAGCATGCCGTATTTGTACATAATCTGGATAAAATATATAGTTGCCCCTACGACAGAAACAGAACACTGATAAAGACAAACAAATTGACGTGGGTGCGTACACTGTTTGAAATACGTCATAGCAAGCGAGTTTTGAACAGAGAAATCGAGATAGGGGATGGGGGATGGGGGATGGGGAAGACGGAAAATGAGGAATATACAAGAATCGGAGATTCCTTCATACGCGGTGATGCCAATCGTTGTGTGAGGGGGAGCGTTTTGACATCTTCAAAAATGGGATGTCCGAGTAATAATCGTTGCCGTAGTAGAGATGAAAGCGTGCGGCGTGTGGGTGGCAGTCACACGGCGGTGACTTGCTTATCGAGGACATATTCCCGAACAATGTGCAATCAAATACGAACAAAAGTTATAGGGTAGCCTGCCTTCTGGCGGGAATCGATGAATGGTTTAAAAGCGTTGTCAGAAGGCCGTCCTGAGTGTTTAAGTTCTTTCAACTCCGGCAATAGCGCCATAGGGGATTCTTCATCGCCTAATTGAAGAGAATGTAAGAGCTGCTTGGTGAGTTTATTGCCCATGTTCACATGAAGGGTCTTCACATGGCTAAACGGCCATAAGAGTTCTTGCCATCTAGTGTGATCGATCTCGTTGTGCAGGTCCAACGACTGCGTAGGCAAATAACGTTTCAGACTGAGATCTTCCACCGCAGAGAACATTGTGCTGAGCATTGTGAGAACCTGCACAATGAAAGATACCTGCCAATCAAAATTTCTGCAGTAATCGTGCAGGTGAAGTTCGCGCCTAAAGCGCCCCTCACGGGGATAAACCCTCACGAAGGCTTCCTCTTCTTTGAAGAGAATCCTGGCCATGCTGAACCTCATATTCTCCTTTGGGAGGGTAAAGTCCACAAGGTTTGGAATGGAATATGTGAGTTGGTGGAAAAACAAAATTTGCAATTTCTCAAGGGAAGGGGTGGTCATCCGAGGAAGAAGCGCCTCCAGGTAAGCGCTGGTACCGAAAAATGTAAACCAACGAAGATTAGGAAGAGCCACATGTGTCATGATTGGTCCATCCAGTAGTTGACTTTCAATGTTGAGCTTGGGAACAGGGGAGTTAAAACCAATCCTGAGGACCTCAAGTTGTGGTATATGTGAGATTCGTTGGAGAAGTTCATGTGGATGGAAATACGCCGATGATGGGTAAATCCACATCAGGGAGAGAGTGACAAGACCCATGGTAGTGATGACCAAGTGAGATTTAATTGGAAAGGCAAATCTATTCAGCGCCAGGTGGCGTAGTTGTGGTGCTCGGAATGCCTCAGGAAGTATCAACTCCGTATTGGTCTTGGTCGGAGGCCCGAGATGAAAGAACTCCAGTATCGGGAATTCTCCATCAAAGGCCTCGATGAACTTTTGCAACATCGGGACAAACATCCGAAGGCGGATACGGCGCACACGATCACGTTGCCGTAGTGCAAGCGTTATCCCTTCTTCATCCTCTACGGTAATGTCGTGGTGTTCGTCAAGAAAGTCAAGAATGAGTGGAAGAGGAGGAGAATGCGCAAGCATGTCCGTTACTGGCATGCCATATGTACAAAGGAGGACAAGACCCAGGTGGGAAACCGACGTTAATACAAGGTGCCGCCACCTTCGACAAACGTGCACGAATTTGTACCACCAGCGTTCGCGGGACCAAAGCCCTCCTCGTACAATACTGAGCATGATGTCATTAGTCTCTTCTTCGTCTATAAGAACCGGTCGGCAAAGGGAAAATATATTGAGAAGAGAATCATCGTCAAGGGTGTGGATATATATCCTCAGTGATCTGTCGTCATAACTGGTGAACTCACATGACAATAAACATAGTAGCAGGAGCATACCTCCAAATTGTGGTCCCATTACACTGTGAACATTGGCTGATGCCGTCTGCGGATTGAACGGGAGGTGTAGGTGGCCGGAGATGAAATGCGTCAGGAGGATAAGCGATGTTTCCAAGTGAGAGGTGGCGTAGATGTGGTGCTTTGAACGTTTCTGAAAGTACCAAGCCGTTACCATCCTCAGTCAGAGGTTTGATACACAGGTACTCTAGCATCGGGAATTCGCCATCTATAGCCACGACCAATTTCCGTAAATTCGAAGCAGGCATTCGAAGCAGGATACGGAGCACTCGGCGACGGCGCTGGAGAGCAAGTACTATTCCCTCCATATTTTGCACAGTCACCTGGCGAGTTTCGTCACCGTAATCCATAATGACAGGTAAGGGAGGTGAATGTGCCAACATGTCGGCGACGGGAGTGTCGTATGTGCAAAGGAGGTAAGGACCGATGTGGGATATCAAGGAGAGTAGGAGGTACCGCCACCGTCGGCAAACATGCGAGAGCGAGCACCACCGTAGGCTCCATTTTCCATATTGCAATATTTGGGTGGGATCAACTTCGTCATCGCCTAAAAGAACCGGTCCAGTGAGATGCAATATCCTACGAAGCGAATCATCGTCGAGGATGTGGATAAATGTCCTCAGTGATCTGTTGTTCACGGACCGTGTTCACTACTCACAAACAAATAAGTATAGCAAGAGATGGGAGCGTACCTCCAGAGTTGGGCACCACAACACCTGGCGCATTGACCGATGGCTTCAACAGATTGACGATGACTCGGAAGTGTGGACAGTGGATAACGAGACATGTCATGAGAGTAAGAAACATGTCTGAGTTTGAGATGGCGTAGATGTGGTGCCTTGAACGTCTCTGGAAGGATCAGGTTTGTGCCGTCCGAGTTGTTGTCCAGAGGCTTGATATATAGATGTCCCAACACCGGGAATTCGCCATCCATGGCCGCAACCAAGATCCGCAAGTTCGAAGGAGGCATGCAAAGGCGGATGTGGCACGCTCGGCGACGGCGACGGAGAGCAAGTAATATCCCCTCCACATCCTCCGCCGTCGGCTCGCGGTCTTCGTCACCGTAATCGATCACGAGGGGCAAGGGAGGTGGATGTGCCAGCATGTCTGCTACTGGCGTGCCGTATGTGCAAACGAGGCGAAGTTTGAGGTGAGAGGCTGAGTCAAGAACAAGGTACCGCCATTTTCCGCAAACGTGTGCGATATTGTACCACCAGCGATCGTTGTTCCATTTCCTCCTATCCAAAATACGGTTGTTGTCGACCTCGTCTTTATCCGCAAGAGCTGGTCGACAAAGGTAAAATACCTTGAGAAGCAAATTATCACCAAGGACGTGGATGGATGTTTTAGGTTGTCTGCCGAAGTTGCCCGTGAGCATGGTTGATGACAATCTGATAATATGATATAGCTGTGCAGGAGCGTACCTGGCGTATTGGGACCCGCGGCTCGATACAACTTGGCCGAACATGTCAGCTAATGAAGGAAGAGGGCAGTGGACACCAAAAGATATATGCCAGGAGAGTAAGTATCAACGATGGTGTAGTTGACGACAAACCCTGTCAGGCCTCGTGATGGCTAGCCCACCTGTAGCGCCCAGGCACCGACTTCCCTTCTCAGACACTCTCCAGATCTCAACTTGCTCCGCTCAGTCAAGTATGTCGATGAACCGTATGGCAAGATTGAAGAAGGCAGTAATCGAAAACGAGCGATCTTAAGGACAATGGATCGGTCGTCAATGACTCGTCATGATAGTACCGTAAATATAAGCGAGGAACCCTGCTCGAGATCCGGGACTAGGTTCTAATTTCTAGCAATCTTAATTTTTGTGGGAGGAGTAGGGGAGGAGCAGCTGGAGCATGTGTGTATTCGTTGTATTGGTATGAGGAGAGGTCACGGTTCCGACTACGACTACGACTACAATCGGGGTAATGACGCTATGGTAAGCTTAGTCAGACTCTGCCCGGTTGCTCGGTATTGCACCTGGATCCCAACAAGCAAGCAGACACGAACGGCAAGCAAGTCCTGGTGTCATCGTAACCTGGAGATTCTGTTGCGCGTCTCGATCAGATCACTTTCCCCTTCATCCGCCCGCACACGCCAATTCCAACACCGAAGTCAGAAGACAAGAGATCGAGAGGAACAAGATGCACCAGATGGACACCATATATACAACGGGCATGACAACAAAATACGTTCCGCAAGCGTTGTGCCTCCTTTCCTAGATTTATGCATGTGATGTACAATTGTTTAAGCCGGATGAACTGAATATTATGGTTGGTTGGTTGGTTGCAACTTTGGCAGCACATTCACGGTTTCCGAGCTGCGGAGAGAAAATTAATGGTGATGCAGCAAAGAAAGTTGCGCACCATATAGATTGAGAAGTGTTGCGCCAGGCCTTGTCGTACGTGGAGGCAATTGAAATTTGAAAATGCTCACGTGTTCACGTCAGGCCAATTTAAGTGTTACTTTCAATTTTCGCCTCCAAGGTAAACAGCATAACTAGAGAATAAAGAGTTATTTACATCAGGACGAGATATTATCATGTTTCAGGAAAAGAATACTCATGGCCCAGAACAGGTTGGACTGGTACACGCATAGTCCACTTAGCCAATGTCATTATACGGTATAGGGAGATGAATCGCAAGCAGCATGGATACGAGACCAAGTCCGCATACATATATGTCCAGGAGGGTAGGTTAAGGTATGCTGATCATAATGGAGATAAGAGCGTATCGAGTACACGCCTCGCCCAACCGTCCGCCACCCCACGATGTCGCAAACCAATGTGTCCAACAAACCCAAAGTAACCTCCGAGTCATGGGCGGATTGCGTTACAACAGCTCCGTCGGTTCTCCATCATCTAATAACAGAGCACGAGACAGCTCCCCGGAGAAGCTGCTGGGTACACGATGCATCTTTACGCTGCAGATTGGACTAAGAAGTTGCCACTGGTCGCCTTCGTCGTGCCGCTCTGACGATGATGGACCATGTTGCTCGTATTGGAGAATGAAATCGCCCATCAGAAAGTATTGGGCCGGGGAGGACATCCAGAATTTGCGCAGCTGACGCTACCCGTCAGTCGAGAGGTCTGCGATTAGCTTCCATCAGCAACGCAACCCTCATGTCGTAGCCTGGAATCTGTTACGTCGCTATTTTGGGGCGTTAAATGTTATCGGAAGTCTCAAGTTCGTGCCGTTCGTATTGTCCTCGGCTAGAGCTTTCATATGCACATGCCAGATGTCCCAGCGCTAGAACCCCTTGTCTAAAATCTTTAGAGATGATTCACGACTCGGACAAGAAATTTTGATACAGATGCAGCGTACGCGATCAGTGTTCAATGGCTCCCCACATCTCTTGCTGGTGTCGTGGGTTTCGCCGTGATATGATCGATAGGTTGGAAGGAGAGGAAAATGCGCCAGCGTATCTATCATATGCACAGAAGAGGCGAGGGCCCGGATCAAATGCCGATCCAAGTATGAGGTGTCACCAAAGAAGATGGCGAAACCTCATACTTGGCCCGGAGATGTTCCCCGGTGGACGCGTGTGCACAACACGAGTCCCAAGAATAGTGAACCATGGCCGCAGAAAGCAGTTGTCCACTACCTTGTATCATACGATACAGTCATGTTAGACGCAGACAACTTTACATACCCGGACTCGAGCCTGAGCAAGATCTAGAGCCAGAGCTTGTGCCGCGTTTGGGGTTGTGGTGGTGCTCATCCGGGAACTCAAGCCGTTTCCGGCATTCGTGACCTGGGTCGAGTTGGCCGAGATATCTAGAGAAAGAAAAACAAGGTAAGTATGATTGAACCTACTATGTCGCTGACAGCATATGGCCAGCCTCTGAAAACTGACACTACTCATACAGGAATTCATTTCAACCTTAGTGGCTTGTTGTATTCCAGGCAACGCCGATGGGGATGTTGTGCTGTTTTAAAAGTAAAATAAACAAAATGTTCAACGTCTCGCATTGCTAGGTGCTGTAGGTGGTGCCGTAAGGGTGCACCACACGGAAAACGCCAACTTGAGCTGCGAGTACCAATTTGGCATTTCCTGTATCGTAAAGTTGTTCAGTTCGTACGCGAGGATTCCCGCACATTTCGAACACGCACGCTGTAGATTTCCAAGAAACTATTAGTAAGGGGCATCAACGCCAGCGGCGGTGTAATTACCCTTGTCATTTAAGTCATGTCTCCATGAGATCCTTCGCAAGCCCATCCCTTTTGCGATTCATGGCCGCAGTCCTGCACTAAAAGGCGAAGAGATTGGCTGGCGTCGCATTGCGATGTCATTCCGATGGATGATGTGATATGGACTCGGACGTTACGGTACAGAGGACGCCCGGAGGTTGGGGTGACACTAGCGACAAGCTCAATGGCTTGCGCCAAAGAGAAAGCATATACGATGTCAGTAAAAGTTGTGTCGACATATTACCAGGATAGATGGTGTACTTACGATATAACAAAGGTCTCGATAGAGGTACTTTACCACTGGCATACTTCCTTCCTCTTCACGAATGTGAATTTGATGGATGCCCCCAGGGACCCCAAGGGCAGGTTGCACCTCGAGCAGCCAGTTGAGAAAACAGTTCCCTATGAGAAAAATCGTCATATCCTGGACTTTTCTAGTGAGAAAATTATAAAACGGATTGTGTGTGCAGATCGGCTCGTTGTCGAATCCTTGAACCCAGCGTCTTAGGCTCTGGAACGCTGGACACATCTTGCGGTGGCCATCATCCGCAGATAGTACATAGTTTGGCTGTACACCCCGTTCTTGTTCTAATAAAAGATGTAAGGAGTTGGCCAATAGTGAGTCCTATTTGCGAAAACGGGAGGGAGAGAAAATGCGCGTGAAGATGTGCCGCTGGCGACGCGCAGTAACACGTGACTAAGCTTGTCCTCGGATCCTCGGGCCTCGATCACCCGCCAACGTCACCACGCGATTCGCCTTGGTAGGGTGACGTGCTAGAATGGGAACAGGAAATCGTACATGAGCCAACTTCTCGTTACTCAGCGCCTTGCTCAGTGCATCTCTTTTACAACTCGGAAAGCTTCCCTGTTTCATCACCGCTCATCAGAGTGACCCATCCTTGATATTTGCAGAGATCTATGTTCGCATCTCATCAGGCGATGCTTGGCTCCGGAACTAGAGGTGTTGAGCTTCCCCAAGCCCAACACCCTCCCCTATTTCATGAGCGAAAGTTGTGCCATGCCAGCGAGACGCCTGTTAAGGACCTAATTGTGAAGCCTTGGACCTGAATACTTGTACCACCTACGTTAACTGGCGTGCAAAGTATCGAGCGTCATCTTCAACTGCTCAATAAATGTTAGAACGTTATTCGTACGCACACCGTGACGAAATAGATTTGTACCTCAGACAGGAATTACTGTATGTCTCGGTGGTTCGATACAAGGCGACGTAGTCGGGCCAATTTTAGCCGATTCCTGTAGCGGCTGGTTGACTATCGGCTTGCAACGGCCCAGGATGACGCATGTATGGCGAGGAACGAGATTTATCTTATGTGGCTTGCAAAATATTCAAGGTCCGAGCTCATGTAACATCTCCGCCAGCCGATGATTCTCCATCATTTTATCATAGTCTCGATAGATGGGGCTGTTTAATAGCAATACTCACCAGAATGCATATTCGTACATGATCCAAGATAGTGTATGTGCTTCGAATGGAGAAACTCAAATGGAGGACGGGGTCACGGGGAAGACGATACTGGCATGTGAGAAGCAGTAAGCGACGATGGGAATATAACTTATATCCACAGGGAAACCAACATTGGGACGGGGGTATGGTATCGTCACCGTCACCTTTACTGATAGAAATGTCCGAGTGGTTGATCTTCACCGTAGGGTGAATGCATACAGTGTAACTGGCAACCGAGTGATAGAGGTGGACTGTGGCCAAAAAGCATGTCCCAAGTATCATGGTGTATGGCAACTGTGTGCACAAGACATTCGCCAGGTGAAGTTGGTCCTTAAAAGAGGGAGGGGGAGGAGGGAAGAGGAGGGAAGAGGAGGGAAAGGGGGACCTCGGCAGGTCAGTGCGAGATGAGGAAGAGAGCGACAGCACGTAGCGAATACACAGAGAGAAAGGGGCAGAGTTCTATATTGAATTTACTGTATGCAGCCTGTTTATATACAAGGTTTAGTACCTATGGCTGTGCCACAAAAGGTGAGAAATAATATGGACGAGTAGGGAAAGGTGAGAGATAGTGAAAGGGGAATGAATTGTCCTAGGGTATGTTGGCAAGTGTAAGGTGGTGGCGGCGGAGTGGGGGTCGCGTTCGATGCAAAGGCGATGAGGGCAGAGGGTGGCGTGATTGGGAGATGACGGTGGCGGCGCTGTGGGCTCGTGCGTCGTCGTTTCACGTCACAGTGCTGGGAGCAAGGTGGCTGGGCCTTGCAGCGATGGTGTTGGATGAAGAAAAGGTCCTAAGCGACGTCACTCGGACAGGACGTTAGCCGAGAGTCCGAAAGTGCGCCTAGGTCACGCGCAACGCTGTGCGTGACCTTACAATAGTCACACCAGTCCTGGAATTCCATGTCGAGTTTGTTGAGCACCGCCGCTCACGACTGTCCCCGAATGAGGCGAGATTGAAGATCAACCAAGGCTACTGGGTGGCCTGCCTCCTCGCGGGCATCAATGAATCCTTTAAGAGTGTTGCCGGAAATACGTCTTGTGGAGTATTGAAGCTCCTCTAACTCCGGTAATAGCTCCACATAGGACTCTCCATCTCCTAATTGAAGAGAACATGACAACTCCCCGGCAAGCCTATTGTCCAAGTCAAGGTGAAGCGTCGTCACATGATTGAAAGGCCTCATCAGTTCTCGCCATCGTGTGCGCTCGATCTCGTTGGACCCACTCGACGACAGACTGTGCTTCTCATGTTTCAAAGTGAGATGCTTCACCGAAGAGAACATTGGACTAAGCGTGTTGAAAATCTGCACCATGGAAGCCATCTGCCAATCCAGCTTTCTGCAAATGGTCTCCATATAAAATGCACGAGTCATTGCCCCCTCATGGGGATGCATCTTCACGAAGACCGTCTCTCTCGCGAATACAATGCTGGCCCTGCTGGATTTGAGGTGCTCTTTGGCGAGTACAAATTGGAGGAGGTTCGGGATGGAATATGTGAGCTGATGAAAAATCCAGATTTGGAGCTTCTCAAGCGAAGGGGTGGTCATCCGAGGAACGAGCGCTTCCAGGTAAGCGCTAGACCCAGCGAATGAAATCCATCGAAGGTTAGGGAATGTGACATGGGCCATAGAGGGTGTATCCAGCAGGTGTCTCTCGACATCACGGCTGGGAACGGGGGACCGAAAGCCGATCCTGAGGATCTTAAGATGCGGAAAGAGTGAGAGCCTTTGGAGAAATTCGCTTGGATGGAAGTACACAGATGAGGGGATCCACATTAGTGAGAGCGTTACGAGACCCGTGGCGGTCATAAGCAATGGAGATGCTGGAAAGGCAAAGTTATTCAGTATGAGGTGGCGTAGATGTGGTGCTTGAAATGTTTCGG
>QFEY01004900.1:0-11129 GCA_003316435.1 Russula virescens | reverse complement strand
ACTGCCACCACCGCCACTACTACTGGAACTAGCAGTAAGCTAGTAGTACTGCTACATCACATGGCGTCCATTCGATAGTTAGTTATATCGTAGGATTACAATGATAGGCATGGGTGAGGGGCACAAAATTGACAAGACGCACCACTGGCAGTGATTTCGGTCAGACTTCTTGACATGAAGACAGCGGGGACTGAAGGCATGAGCGCGCATCTTAGTGCGCATACGCCAAACCTAGGAGATGCTAGACCAAAAGAGGTCCAGCTCCTAGTTCAGGCCTGAGTAGCCGTTGATCCGATGACGGCGACGAAACTAACATCGCTATATCTAGTTCCGGCCGTGAAACGGTGTTTCCATGTTACCATGTGTGCATCCAACAATAGCCACCCTGATTATGGTGATGATCGACTAGTACACTTCCGATGCATCATTTAGAGAAACGGCGGCAAGGGATAAATGTTCGGTTTGAGAGGTGGAGGCGAGTCAAGTGGAGGGAATGTCGTTCAAAAAAAACATACGGAAAATTATCTTTACGAGACGTCCGATGACTTCTGTGCTCTTTTGACTTTACTAGCTCGAGACCGCCATGATGGATCTCATCGCATTCAACTTTGGCATCTCCGACGCTTTGTATCCTACAGTGATCAAACTGTTTGAGGCTTTGAGTTATCGAGCGTGGACAACGAGGAAGTTGCTCACTCACTACTTTATACTCTCGTCATTGGCCACCTTCCAGAAGGGAGGTGAACGATACCCTCGGGCTACTCTGCCACGCCAATGGCAATTCGTCGTTGCAATTCGAACGTACTACCAAGTGTTTTACAAGCCGAGATCCTGCTAGGCAGACAAAAAGGCCACGGTATACCTTGCCACGTAGGGCTGCCATTCACAAGTGCCACCGCTACAGAGGCATTGTGATACGCAACTAAGAAAGAAGCAAGGGACCTCCTTGCGGCACGGAAGAGAGCAAGAGGTACTGAGGCACAGGCGCGCATTAACCGTATCGGAAATTTCCGTCGGAAATTAAAACTGGCGGCGTGAGCTTGTCATCATGTTGTCCATTTCCGCTCCCTCTCCCATCTACTTCGACGTACATTCATCTATTCCAGCTTCTGAGCCTAGGCGTAGAACAAATGGGAATCGGTGAAGAAGGAAACCTATACCATGGATATCGCATATCTGGCAAGCACTGGCATGATAAGAAAGCCTGCCAACTAATTAATGTGTCATGACTTATGAAGCCTTGTGGTTCTTTCGCGAGTCTCAAAAGTGTCCACACTCCAAAGATGTCGTGATACTTTACGGGTAACGGATATCGATTGTCTGCACATCTGTTGTCGCTTCAGAGGGGATGGAGGTAAGTAGTACGGATATGTAAGTGTGACAGTCTTGCGCGCGGATCTCGGAGGTCGAGCGTGATGTGCGAGTGTACTACTCCCAAGTCTCGCCTCGGACAGACCTGCGTCCGTCAGGAACAGCTAGCTCACTGTGACCATGGGTAAGCGAACTCTGGCCCTCCCTTCAGCGGCTTGCCAACTTGCAACTGTCCGTGATGAGACATGATTTATGAGGTGCAATGGAACAGTTATGGGCGGCATATTTCTGGCAGGCATCGGCGATTTTGATGAAGTCTATAGAAGCGTGCCGTTTCATAACGTAGCAATAAAGCCATATTTGTACATGATCTGGGTAAGATATATGACTGTGCCCACGACAGAAGCAGAACACTGATAAAAACAAACAAGGTGACGTTGGCACGTATATCTTTTGAAACTCATCATAGCAATAGCGAGTTTTGAATAGAGAAATCGGGATAGGGGATAGGGAAGACAGATAATGAGGAGTATACGAGAATGGGGGATTAATTCATACATGATGATGTCAACTATTATGGGAGGGGGAGCATCTTGACATCTTGAAAGATGGGACGTCCGGGTAATAATCGTCGCCGTGATAGACAGGAAAGCATACAGCATATGGGGAAGTCACACTGCGGTACCTTGCTTATCGGGGGGATATTGCCCGATGACGGGCAATTAAGGATGGACTAACGTTATAGGGCAACCTGCCTTTTGGCGGGAATCGATGAATGGTTTGAAAGCGTTGTCAGAAGCACGTCCTGGGGAGTATTTAAGTTCCTTCAATTCTGGCAATAGCCCCATAGGGGACTCTTCATCGCCTAATTGAAGAGAACGTGAGAGCTCCCTGGTGAGTCTATTGCCCAATTTCACATGAAGGGTCTTCACATGGCCAAACGGCCTTAAGAGCTCATGCCATCTAGAGTGATCAATCTCGTTGTGCTGGTCCAACGACTGCGTATGTGGCTCATATTCCAAAATGAGATCCTCCACCCCGAAGAACATTGGGCTGAGCATATTGAGAACTTGCACAATGAAAGATACCTGCCAATCAAGATTTCTGCAGTAATCATGCAAGTAAAGTGCGCGCCTAAGGTGCCCCGCACGGGGATAAACCACCACAAAGGCTTCCCCTTCAGTGAGCGCAATACTGGCTATGCTGAACCTCATATTCTCCTTTGGGAGGGTAAAGTGCATAAGGTTTGGAATGGAATAGGTGAGCTGGTGAAAAAACCAAATTTGTAATTTCTCAAGGGAAGGGGTGGCCATCTGAGGAAGAAGCGCTTCCAGGTATGCGCTGGTACCAGCAAACGCAAACCAGCGAAGATTAGGAAACGCAACATGTGTCATGATAGGTCCATCCAGTAGTTGGCTTTCAACGCTAAGTTTGGGAACAGGGGAGTTAAAGCCAATCCTGAGGACCTCAAGGTGCGGTATGTGTGAGATCCGTTGAAGGAGTTCATGTGGATGGAAATACGCGGATGATGGATAGATCCCCATTAGGGAGAGTGTGACAAGACCCATGGCCGTGATGACCAAGTGAGATCCTATCGGAAAGGCAAAGTTATTCAGTACGAGGTGGCGTAGTTGTGGTGCTTGAAATGCTTCGGGGAGTATCAACCCCGTGTCGATCTTGGTCGGGGGTCCTAGATGAAAGAACTCCAGTATCGGGAATTCCCCGTCAAAGGCCACGATGAACCTTGGCAACGTCGGAACAAACATCCGAAGGCGGATGCGGCGCACACGATCACGATGCCGTAATGCAAGCATTATTCCTTCCTCATCTTCTACGGTAATGTTGTGGTGTTCGTCAAGGAAATCGATAATGAGTGGAAGAGGAGGTGAGTGTGCAAGCATGTCCGCTACCGGCGTGCCATATGTACAAAGGAGAACAAGACCCAGGTGGCACACCGAGGTAAATACGAGGTGCCGCCACCTTCGACAAACGTGCACGAACTTGTACCACCAGCGTTCGCGGGACCAGTGCCCTCCTCGTACGATATTGATATCGTCAGTCTCGTCTTCGTCTATAAGAATTGGTCGGCAAAGAGAAAATATGTTGAGAAGAGAATCATCGTCGAGGATGTGGATAAATATCCTCAGTGATCTGTCGCC
The DNA here is from genome assembly GCA_003316435.1 of Russula virescens. Taxonomy (NCBI): domain Eukaryota; kingdom Fungi; phylum Basidiomycota; class Agaricomycetes; order Russulales; family Russulaceae; genus Russula; species Russula virescens. Next base: position 7,659 of record QFEY01004900.1, on the reverse strand, counting down.
AAAACGCATGGGTTCATGAGACAATAATTATGGTAGCAGGTGCATACCTCCAAATTTCGGTCCCACTACACTGTGAACATTGGTTGATGCCGTCTGCGGGTTGAACGGGAGGTGTAGGTGGCTGGGGACGAAATTTGCCAGGAGAATAACCGATATTTCCAAGTGAGAAGTGGCGTAGATGAGGTGCTTTGAATGTTTCAGAAAGTACCAGACCGCTACCTTCATCCGTCAGAGGTTTGATATTCAGGTACTCTAGCATTGCGAATTCGCCGTCTATAGCCACGACTAATTCCCGCAAATTCGAAGCGGGCATTCGAAGCAGGATGCGTAATACCCGGCGACGGCGCTGGAGAGCAAGTATTATCCCTTCCATATCTTGTGCAGTCACCTGGCGGGATTCATCGCCGTAATCTATAATGACAGGTAAGGGAGGTGAATGTGCCAACATATCGGCGACGGGAGTGTCATATGTGCAAAAGAGGTAAGGACCGAAGTGGGATGCCAAGGAGAGTACAAGGTACCGCCATCGTCGGCAAACAAGCGAGAGCATGTACCACCAGCGTGGGCCCCATTTTCCATACTGCAACATTTGGGTGGGATCAGCTTCGTCAACGTCTAAAAGAACCGGCCCACTGAGGTGCAATATCCTACGAAGCGAGTCATCGTCGAGGATGTGGATAAATATCCTCAGTGATCTGTTGTTCACGGAGGGTGTTTACTACTCACAGACGGATAATCACAGCGGGAGATGAGAGCGTACCTCCAGAGCTGGGCACCACAACACCTGGCACATTGGCCAATGGCTTCAACAGATCGACGACAAATTTTAGACAGTGGGCAATGAGACGTGCCATGAGAGTAAGAAACATTTCTGAGTGTGAGATGGCGTAGATGTGGCGCCTTGAACGTCCCTGGAAAGATCAGGTTTGTGCCGTCTAAGTCATTGTCCAGAGGCTTGATATATAGATTTTCCAACGCCATGAATTCGCCATCCATTGCCGCAACCAATTTCCGAAGATTCGAAGAAGGCATGCAAAGGCGGATGTCGCAAACTCGGCGACGGCGCCGGAGGGCAAGCAGTATCTCATCCACATCCTCCGCCGTCGGTTCGCGATCTTCGTCACCGTAATCGATTATGAGGGGCAAGGGGGGTGGATGTGCCAACATGTCTGATACTGGTGTGCCGTATGTGCAAACGAGGCGAAGATTGAGGTGAGAGGCTGAGTCAAGAACAAGATACCGCCATTTCCGGCAAACATGAGCGATGTTGTACCACCAACGATCGTTGTTCCATTTCCTCGTATCTAAAATACGGTTGTTGTCGATTTCGACTTCGTACGGAGGAATTGGTCGACAAAGATGAAATGTCTTGATAAGCAGATTATCAGAAAGAATGTGGATAGATGTCCTAGGTTTTCTGCCGAAGTGCCCGTGGGCTATGGTTGATCACGATCTGACAAGACGATATAGTGCTGCAAGGGCGTACCTGGCGCTTTGGGACTCGCGACTCGATGCAACTTGGCCAAACATGTCAACCAATGAAGGCAGGGGGCGATGGTCCACGAATGAGATATACCAGGAGAGTAAGTATCAATGATGATGTGGTTGACAACAAACCCTGTGAAGCCTCGTAGTAGCCAGCCCAAAGCTGTAGCGCCCAGGGCGCCAACTGAACTTATCTTCTCAAATACTCTTCGGACCTCAACTTGCTCCGCTCAGTCGAGCATGTCGGTGAACTGTGTGGCAAGATCGGAGAAGGTGGTAAAATCGACAATGAGTGATCTCAAGGACAATGGGTTGGTTGTCATGATAGTACCGTCAATATAAGCGAGGAACCCTGCCCGAGATGTCCAAGTCTCCGGGTCTGGATATTATTCTCTGACCAGCAAACGCAGAAGGCAAGCTAGTCCTGACACCACCGTAACCCGGAGATTCTGTTGCGCGTCCCAATCACATATCGCTGCCGCAGTTTGGATCAGTACACCTTCTCCATGCCTAACCTCTAAATTTGTTATCTCCGCCCCAAACTATCCCTTCCACACATCTAAACCTATCCACATACACCGATTATACAGCGGGCATAGTACAAAAAATGGCCCACAAGCGTTGTGGCTCTTTCCCGGATCTATACGTGTGACGTACAAAACAGTACAACTCGACGTGCGGTCAGCCGGATAGGCGGATAAGCTGGACGCTTGAATAATATGGTTGGTTATTTGGAATTTTAGTGGCATATTCACAGTTTCCGAGCTGCGGAGAGAATAATGATGCAGCAAAGCAAGGCGCGCACGATGAGAAGCGTTGCCCTTGTCATATTGATCGGAAAAGTCCGGAGACAGTTGAAATTGGCTCACCTAGTGCTCACGTGTCCACGGAGCCAACCTTGTAACTTTCAATTTCCCAGATATTATTGTATCTCAGAAACAAAATATCCATGGGTTGGATTGGCACACGCATAGTCCGCACTGTCATTATATGGTATAGGAGGACTCCAGCGGATAAATCGTTAGTCGTATCACTCGCATGGATACGAGGCCGAGTCCGCATACATATGTCCACGAGGATACGTTAGTTATCGTGCAGATAAGACAGTATCGACTCCGCAGAGCATTCTTACGCTGTAGAATGGACTAAGAAGCCGTTGCCACTGTGGCCGCCTTCATCTGCCGCTCGTATTAGAGAATAAAATCGTCCATCAGCATCAGAGAGTACTGGGTTGCGTACACTCAGAATTTGTGCAGCGGACGCTCGCCGTCACTCGAGAAGTCTGTGATTAATTTCTATCATCCACGCAACCCTCATTTCTTTGCCTGGGTTATGGTACGTCTCTTCGAAGATCCTACCAATATCAAATCTGAACTTCTACACCATGCACATAAGTTGAATAAGGCGTGGAGAGGAAGGGGTAAGCTACTTGATGAGAAGGAACTGGATCCCCTTGAGGAGTGGCGCTGTGGCGCAAGGGAAAAACACATTCAAATAAACGCAAAAGGCTTCGAGTCCAAGCTAGAAAAAGTTTAGGAGCGTGAAGTGTGGAGCAGACGGGATACGCAACAACTACCTTTCGGTATCACGGTTGCGAATCGAGGGACGGAAAGTTGATCCCGACTCGCTTCAACTGGGAGATGAGCAAGAGTCGTGTGAGTAGAACCTGTAGGTGCATGGAGGCAGACGGTAGGATATTACGCGCAAAAGAGTGCTAACAGGAGTCGAAATCAAATGGTAATCCTGTCGGAAAAGTAAAACCCATCAGGATGAGGTTCAGCTATCTTGGGGCGTGGAATGTTTTGGGAATTGTCAAGTCTGTGCCGCCCGTATTGTCCTCGGCCAGAGCTTTCATATGTACATGGCAGATGTTCCGGCACTAGAACCCCTTTATAATCTCTGGAGATGATTCACGAACTCGGACAAGAAAATCTTGATACAGATACGGCATACGAGATCAGTGTTCAGGGATTCCCCGCATCTTCTGCTGGTATTGTGGGTTTCTCCGGGACATGATCGATAGGTTGGAAGGGCAAATGCGCCAGCGTATCTATCATGTGTACAGAAGTGGCTAGGACCTGGATCAAATGCCGATCCAAGTATGAGGTGTCACCAAAGAAGATGGCGAAACCTCATACTTGGTTCGGAGATGTTCCTCGGCGGACGTGTGTGCATAACACGAGTCCCAAGAAAAGAGAGCCATGGCCGCAGAAAGCAGTTGTCCACTACTCTGTAACATACGATATGGTCATGCTAGACGCAGACGACTTTACACATCCGAACTCGAGCCGGAGCCAAATCTAGGGCCAGAGCTTGTGCCGCAGTTGAGGTTGTGGTAGTGCTCATCCGGGGACTCAAGCCGTTTCCGGCATTCGTGACCCGGGCCTGGTTGGCCGAGATATCTAGAAAAAGAAAACAAGGTAGGTATGGCTGAGCCTACTATGTCGCTGACAGTATATGGCAGGCCTCTGAACACTTACACTACTCATACATGGGTTCATTTCAACCTCAGTGGTTTGATGTGTTCCAGGCAACGCAGATGGGGATGCTGTGCTGTTTTGAAAGTAAAATAAACAAAAGGTTCAACGTCTCGCGTTGCTAGGTGCTGTAGGTGGTGCCGTAAGGATGCACCACACGGAAAACGCCAACTTGGGCTGCGAGTACCAATTTAGCATTTCCTGTATCGTAAAGAGTTAGTACGCGAGGATTCCAGCACGGTGTCGAACATGTACGCTGTAGATTTCCAAAAAAAACTATTAGTAGGGGGCATCAACGCCTGCGGCGGTGTAATTACCCTTGTCATTCAAGTCATGTCTCCATAAGATCCTTCGCAAGCCCGTCCCTTTGCGATTCGTGGCCGTAGTCCTGCACTAAAAGGCGAAGAGGTTGACTGGCGTCGCATTGCGATGTCATTCCGATGGGTGACGTGATGTGGACTCGGACGTTACGGTACAGAGGACGCCCGGAGGTTGGGGTGACACTAGCGACAAGCTCAATGGCTTGCGCCAAAGAGAAAGCATATACGATGTCAGAAAAAGTTGTGTCGGCATATTACCAAGATAGATGGTGTACTTACGATATGACAAAGGTTTCGATAGAGGTACTTTACCACACTTCCTTCCTTTTCACGAATGTAAATTTGATGGACGCCCCCAGGGACCCCAAGGGCAGGTTGCACCTCGAGCAGCCAGTTGAGAAAACAGTTCCCTTTGAGAAAAATCATCGTATTATGGACTTTTCTAGTAGAAAAATTGTAAAACGCATTGTGTGTGCAGATCGGCTCGTTGTCGAATCCTTGAACCTAGCGTCTTTGGTTCGGGAACGCTGGACACACCTTGCGGTGGTCATCATCCACAGATAGTACGCCTTTTGGCCGTACACCCCGTTCCTGTTCTAATAAAAGATGTAAGGAGTTGGCCAAAAGTGAGTGCTATTTGCGAAAACGGGAGGGAGAGAAAATGCGCGTGACGATGTTCCGCTGGCGACGGCGACGCGCAGTAACACGTGACTAAGCTTGTCCCGGGCCTCGATCACCCGCCATCTACGTACGTCACCACGTGACTCGCCTTGGTAGGGTCACGAAGTCCAGTTGCCAAATTGACACGGTGACGTGCCAGAATGATATGAGCCAACTCCTCGTTACTCAGCGCCTTGCTCAGTGCATCTCTTTTACAACTCGGAAAGCTTCCCTGTTTCATCACCGCTCATCAGAGTGACCTATCCTTGATATTTGCAGAGACCTATGTTCCCATCTCATCAGGCGATGCTTGGCTCCGGAACTAGAGGTGTTGAGCTTCCCCAAGCCTAGTGCCCTTCCCTATTTCATGAGCGAAAGTTGTGCCATGCCAGCGAGACGCCTGTTGAGGGCCTAATTGTGAAGCTTTGGAACTGGATACTTGTACCATCTACGTTAACTATTATAGCGTGCAAAGTATCGAGCGTCATCTTCAATAACTTATTAAATGTTGTTAGGTTAGAACGTTATTCGTACGCGCACCGTGAAGAAATAGATTTGTACCTCAGACAGGAATTACTGTATGTCTCGGTGGTTCGATACAAGGCGACATGGTCGGGCCAATTTTAGCCGATTCCTGTATGTAGCGACTGGTTGACTATCGGCTCAGGATGACGCATGTATGGGCGAGGAACGAGATTTACCTTACGCGGTTTGGAAAATAATCAAGGTCCGAGCTCATGTAACATCTCCGCCGATGATTCTCCATCATTTTATCATGGTCTCGATAGGATAGACGGGGCTATTTAATAGCAATACTTACCAGAACGCATATTCGAACATGACACAGGATAGTGTGTGTGCTTCTAATGGAGAAACTTAAATGGAGGACGGGGTCACGGGGAAGACGGTACTGGCATGTGAGAAGCGGTAAGCGATGATGGGGATATAACTTATGTCCACGGGGAGATCAATATGGGGACTGGGGGTATGGTATCGTCATCGTCACCATTACTGATAGAAATGTCCGAGTGGTTGATCACCATCGTAGGATGAATGAGTGCAGTGTGTAGCTGGCAACCGAATGATAGAGGTGGACTGTGGCCAATAAGAATGTCCCAAGTATCATAGTGTACGACAGCTGTATGCACAAGACATTCGCCAGGTAAAGTCGGTCCTTAAAAGAGGGAGGGGGAGGAGGTAAGGTAAGAGGAGGGAAAGGGGGACCTCGGCGGGTCAGTGCGAGGCAAGGAAGAGAGCGACAGCACGCAGCGAATACACAGAGAGAAAGCGACAGAGATCTATATTCATTTGGCTGTAAGCAGCACTGTTTATATACAGGGTTTAGTACCTATGGCTGTGTCACAAAAGGTGAGAAACAATATGGGCGAGTAGGGAAAGGGGAGAGGTATTAGTGAAAGGGGAATGAATTGTCCTTGAGTATGTTGGCTAGTGCAAGGTGGCGGCGGAGTCGGGGTTGAGTTCGATGCGAAGGCGATGAGGGCAGGGGGTGATGTGATTGGGAGGAGACGGTGGTGGCGCTGTGAGCTCGTGCGTCGTCGCTTCGCGACACAGTGCTGGGAGCAACGTGGCTGGGGCTTGCGGCGATGGTGTTAGATGAAGAAAAGGTCCTAAGCGACGTCACTAGGGCAGGACGTTAGCCGAGAGTCCAAGAGTGCGCCTAGGTCACGCGCAACGCTGTGCGTGACCTTACAATAGTCACACCAGTCCTGGGACACCATTGTCGAATGTGTTGAGCACAGCTGCTCACGACTGTCCCCGAATGAGGCGAGATTGAAGATCGACTAAGGCTATTGGGTGGCCTGCCTCCTCGCGGGCATCAATGAATCCTCTGAGAGTGTTGCTGGAAATACGTCTTGCGGAGTATTGAAGCTCCTTTAATTCCGGTAATAGCCCCACATAGGATTCTCCATCCCCTAATTGAAGAGAACATGACAACTCCCCGGCAAGCTTATTGTCCAAGTCAAGATGAAGCGTCGTAACTTGACTGAAAGGCCTCACGAGTTCTCGCCATCGTGTGCGCTCGATCTCGTTGGACACACTCGACGACGGACTGTGCTTCTCATGTTTCAAAGTGAGATGCTTCACCGAAGAGAACATTGGGTTAAGCGTGTTGAAAATCTGCACCATGGAAGCCATCTGCCAATCCAGCTTTCTGCAAATGGTCTCCATATAAAGTGCACGAGTCATGGCCCCCTCATGGGGATGCATTTTCACGAAGACTGTCTCTCTCGCGAATACAATGCTGGCCCTGCTGGCCCTGAGGTGCTCCTTTGCGAGCACAAATTGAAGGAGGTTCGGGATGGAATATGTGAGCTGATGGAAAATCCAGATTTGGAGCTTCTCAAGCGAAGGGGTGGTCATCCGAGGAACGAGTGCTTCCAGGTAAGCGCTAGACCCAGCGAATGAAATCCATCGAAGGTTAGGGAATGTGACATGGGCCATAAATGGTGTATCCAGCAGGTGTCTCTCGATATCACGGCTGGGAACGGGGGACCGAAAGCCGATCCTGAGGATCTTAAGATGTGGAAAGAGTGAGACCCGTTGGAGAAATTCGCTTGGATTGAAGTACACGGATGAGGGGATCCACATTAGTGAGAGCGTTACGAGACCCGTGGCGGTCATAAGCAATGGCGATGCTGGAAAGGCAAAGTTATTCAGTATGAGGTGGCGTAGATGTGGTGCTTGAAATGTTTCGG
>QFEY01004869.1:0-10922 GCA_003316435.1 Russula virescens | reverse complement strand
TTCTGCCCGACAGCCCCTGCTACGGACCGCTTTCGCCGGCAGTCTGGTTAATTTATGCTGCCCTCGTTCGAGTTGTTTCCTTCATCGCATGCCGTTCCCCCGAAACCCCCGACAACCGTTCCTTAGTCTGGCGCTATGGCTACAGGATGTCAACGGCCTTGTGGAAGGTTGCTGACGAAGTAGTTGCCAGGGGTATGTCATTGGAGATCGACTGGGACGCCTTAAGGTGGACAATGGTCAATACTCTAGGTGAAGATGACAAACAGGAAAAGTTTTTTCAGGCCATTCCCGGATTATTACAATCAAACCAATCGGTCATCTCCGCAGAACATTTAGCCATTTGGCGTCGATTTTGGGATGTGTTGGACGGTTTCTTGCATCGTACTTTATCATCTGACTCGGTCATTGACTCGGTCAAAACTTCCCGGCTTGACACCTACTTGAATATCATCAACGAGAGATTCAAAGTTGATGAAAATGCGGAATCTATCGCTTGTGCCCTTCGTTTAATCCTTAGAGGGGATTTCGGTCAATTACCGCAAACGATCAAAAGGACGAATATTCTGGCACACTGGTGCGCTCACCAGGACGAGCATATTGCTTTGGCTGCGCGATGCGTCGTTGCTAGAGTCCTCCAGTCTTCACAAGAACGCGATCGGAGCTGGGTTGCAGCCGCTAGGGACCTATTAGACATACCAATTCACGACCTTTGCGACGTCATCAATGGTGATGACCATAGCGTCTCGCTAGTGATTTTCATACAAATGACTCGCCAAGTTTTGCACTCCGAACCCTGGAATCAAGAGGTTTTGTTGTCACTTTCCGACTTCGACATACAAAAAGCGTCATTTAAAGTGCGGTACAAATTTTGTACTTTATGGAATCAGATCGTCGAAGAGGCAAGGAAGCTAGGGTATGACAGCGATCCTGTCTATGTTCTTCATGCGATTCGCCGTCATTACATTGCTTTGCATCAAGGCACTGATGCTACCCCAACTGCTTTCAATTCATCCACCCTCGATGCTGATCCAATTCTCTTCGATCCATCCTCGTATCGGTCGTGCAACGTCGAATCTCATACAGCTTATCACGTAAACCCAACCGACTATCGTCCCGCCCAACATGATGACCCCGATGCTGCCTCCCCTCGCGTAAAAACCCAGCTTATCACCGGCGGTAGCACAGTTCTACGACAAGCCAAGGATGCAAGCATCGTCCCGCGAGTCTCTTCATCTACAGAATATCCCCCACTTCAGTCACAGGGACCCCCATCTTTACCCCCAACTACCGATCTCGTACACATCCCTCTACAGATTGCTACACTTACCCACCCTTCCCTCCACGATTCTATTCAGATGGCTGCTCTGGACTTAATCCGACTCTTTTCGACAGAAGTCTCGCATGTCTCACGGTCGTCATCACTTTCCAGTGCTGATCCTACCGCAAGTATTGTGCGCCCCGACCCTCTTTCGGTCACCAGTATTCCTTCCACTGTAATCCGTCCGCCTTCTGTCCCTTTGCAACAGCAACTAGGTGATTTCCTCGACACTTTGTCTCGTATTACCTCAGCCCTTACATCTCTCATCTTTTAGAATTTAATACGCAACAGGATATGACTGCGCGACATTCTGCGCCAGTCGTCACTGAAATCTTGTCTGCAGCTAATCAAAACGGTCAGCCAAACCCTTACGCCGGTGCCACTATAAAAACAAGCGAAGAATCAACGCACATCCGTCCTACTACTGTCTCTGACTCCCTATCGTCGCCCATGATGCCAGCCTTTCATGGCGGTGTCATTTTCATGGTGCTCCCCCCATCTGTAGAATCTACTCTCGCCCAACCTGCATCCAGATCACTGTCCGAGCCCTTTACCACAGCCCACTCTCGCGTTTCTCCGCAGGTTACCTCAGTTCAAGACCCTGGCGTTACCACAAATAATGGTGCCCAGACCCGTTCCATTCCGATGGAATCGCCAACTCCTGATACCACTGAACACATTTTGCTCCCCGGGTACCACGAACATGACTAGAATGAACTGTAACCGTGGATGTTTCGACAATCTGGTATGGCTATAAGCTAATGCAAAGATTGCATCGAGCTATCTGATTCATCCACGTTTGTCACGAGCACGATGTGCATCGCGGGTGTATACCAACTGTCAACTTTTCTCGGAGTATCTGAACAAAGAGACCATGTTTCTTGACTCGGATATGTCCCCATCTCTTTGCTTCTACCACCTTCGCCATTTAGCTCCCTCATCGTCACCTGATCGCCCTTATCCATTTGTTTCATCTTGACTAGTCATAGATATGTATATTAATGTTAACTGTAGTCTCTCAACTAGCGAAAATGGTGTCAATAGATGTGTGGTCGGATTGCTTCACATCTGCCCTTGATGATGCCCGTTTTATCAGATCATAGAGGTGACCACCGGGAGGTCTGCACAAAGTGTCAAAGAGGTTATTATCGAATTTGCCAGAGGAAAAGGTAGATTTGGGGAAGACTGAGACGCAATGACCAGGTTCCGTCACAGCTATTCCACTGATTCCAGGGTACAAGTGGACTAATGTGAGCCAGGTTGGCGCATCGACTTCCAGTCCTTTCGCCACGACTATAATATCGGTAGCACGATCTCACCGAATACTTGTATATGTACCTGCCACTATAACAAGTTGGTGGATCGCCCCTCAAAATGTCATGGAAACGCCATCGCGACTTCCCGCGACAAGAGACTTCACATACAATCACAGCTTGTGGTCGCGATCGGTGTCTTCCGCGAGACGGTCGGTCGTTCGTAACATCGCGCGGCGGCTACCCGATTTATCATCATCTCATTTATGCCGTGGACCCGGACTTGGACGTGGACCTCTTAGGAGGTCATGTTCGTGGTCCAAGTGATGACTGTGCAGGCATCCGTGGCTTGGGTGGGCAAAAACTGCACTGAGTTTTCTCAAAAAGACGCAAAATCGTACTGAATCAGTCATTCCCAGACAAAGGACTGGACTGCGTGATTCTACCCCTCGTGCATAATCATGTCACATTTTATAACTTACAGTAGTTATTATGTCACCTCATTTGACGGACGAGACCTAAATTTAATAGTTATCATGAGCGGGCCAGGCCCGGGATATCGAGCTAGTGATGGCTTGGGGCCGCCATAGATGTGGTTTCGGTATCGATCTTATAACTGTGCTTGCATGTTGATGATGAATTGGTGATGCTCTCGAAGTTATCCATGCAAAGTTACATCCCTCAATAAATCGCTGGCTTCTACAAACTGCAAACTTTTTGACGATATTTGATGGGCTAACCAAGGTTCCAAAGGGTGGAAAACCATGGCTGAAGTTTAAAAGGACGTGCAACATCAGCTCGGCTTGTGCCAATATAATGTGGTAGGCACGGCGCTGGGGAGTTCTGGGAGAGGTGGGAGTAGTGCCTAAGGCACAGAGCGACGATAAGCAAGAAGCGGGGAAAGAACAATAGATGAGAGGGAAGAGAAAGTGATCAAGGTTCCGTTACGGTGCCTCATTTGGTTGCTTCGGTGTCAAGGGTTCGAGGTGAACTAGTGGTGAACTGAAAGGGACGAAACTTAAGCTTAAGAGGCAGGCGAAGTCAGTCCTGCGTGAGGATTCTCATTGGATTTCCTATTCTTGCAGACAAAATACAGTGCCTTCTAATGCATGATACACCGTTGATAGTATGAAAGTCCTTCCAATATGGAAGAGAAGGGGTCATAGATGGGACGAAAAAAGGACAAGGGCAAGGACTATACATCAGATCTGATAGATAGCACAAATATTAAACAAAGATCATCAAGAGGCTTCATGGTGAGGTGCTGGTGGGCGGGTCGGATTGAGGGATAAACGCTTGAGGAGTGAGAGTGGCGTGCCGTATGATCGCCGTTTAGATGGCGATGACGGTGGTGCAAATGTTAGTGATGCGGACACCCCGGCATCTTGAGTACCCCAGTCTTTTGTTCCGCTTCCAGACACATGCCCGCTCTTACTTCTCACTAAGCCCAGAAAACGGGTTTGAAAGCCATCCGCATCAAGAATCGGCTGATCCCGCTGGAAGGCTGTGCGGATGTCGTGATGGATCTGTTGGACCGAATGTTTGTATTCTTCAAACGCCTCTTTTAACTCCGACCACATTGTCCTCTTTGATGACCAGTGCTCCGATCTCATGATAAACAATGGTCTCAGCACTGCCATGAGGCATACGGTATAAGTCATTAAGAGACGCTGGGCTTGGGCTCTTCGCGCCTTCCATCAGCAAATGAATTACAAGCCCATAGATAAACGTACATGTTACCCGCGATAGGGTCCGAGAGCGATTTCTCGAGGACACCTGGCGAACTAATGACTGGCACGCTGGAAGGGTCCGCATCGGTGATTAAACTCAGGGCCTGAGAAATCTGGTCAATCCCTTGGGAGCTACGAAATAACTGTCACATTCGAATCAGCTCTAATATATCGGTACATACGGCACGGCGTTGGATTGATCCTGATTCCGTGATTCTTCAACGTCTTGGACAAGGAGGAGAATGGATTTCTTGAACGTCTCACGACTAAGAGTCTGATGGAAGAGCGTTGTTAGAGCTATTCATTGCACCACAAAGATATCTTACATTTTCCTTGTCCAAGAAGTTCCAACAAGTGACGATATCTTGATGGACTCCTGCAAGGACTTCGAGCAGTGAAGTCCGCCCAGAATCACCAGTGAAAGCACGTCTAAAACCTGAGGTAGGGTAAGTGACTGAGAGAAGAGTCGTTCAAGATACATACAGTCCATGACTGCGCTTATCGAGAGGTAAGCAACGTGAATGTCCAGTATGACTCGGATGGGGTTCAGAGAGCTCACAAGGCACAGGCTTCGATTTTGACTGGGAAACTCGCACGTTGCGCAATCGCCCACATCATCCATGCGCCATCCTTGTGCTTCTCACGGATAAGGTTACCAGTGACTTCAACGAGAAGCGAGATGTTATCTTCATAGCCCGGATACGCTGGGAGGGGGGGGATCAACGCGGAACAAAGAAAGAATGGGAAACCATACTAGAAATATTCACATAGTGTGGGGTTGGCATCTTCATTCTACTCGCTGCATGTTCGAGAGACTTCGCGCAGGTATCAAATACCTTCTGAGCCTCCTCTTTGCTCTGCTTGTCCAGAACCTCTAGGTCCAGGCTCTCATTTTCCTCTTGTAACTCTAACTTCTTCATCCTTACTATTTGGTCATACTTTGTGAAGATGATTATGACAGGAGCTGATTCCAGGAATACAAACCCATCTTGTCAGGCGTACGACTAGAGAATCAGCAAAGAACGCACTCCGGGTCTGATGGGCGAGCTGAAGTAATTTCTCGTCCTGTTGGTCAAGCATACGTCCCCCGGCTCTCGGGAGCTCCGTACACAGCCTAAAAGCAGTGAGCTCTGCCCAATTATACCTCCAAGAGGATTCTTACCAGACAGCGTGGAGTTGATCTTTCAACGGGACGCGCTCATGACGTCGCTGCTTGATGAATCTACTCACAACGTCATAGGATAGGGTATCCCCTGGTTCGAACCCCTTGGAGTCATGCAGGACTAAGAATTGATTTTCCTCTGAAGCGAATTCCTTTTGTACGTCTGCTTTTCCGACATCATAATGCGACACGGCCTTTGTCAACAGCCGACCCAGTTAGAGGTGCACAACCTCGGATCATGGCTCTTACCGCCACCTGCACATGCAATATGCGATTGATGAGTGATGACTTTCCGACACCCGCCTGCGAGTGTAGATAAATGTCTAAGTCAAACCTATAATCTGGTAGAGAGGGTAGAAACCTACCCGCCCCAGACATAGGATGCGGATGCTGAGGAATTGAACGGGATTAGGAGGGATCTACTGGATTCGAAGACGCTCCTCTCACCGCTCAATTTCCTTTACGATGCCTCCGACAGTGGGCATGATGATAAAAATGACCTCTTATTGGAGAGTGGAGGGGTCCTTGTGTATGTGTACGCGTTGTCAAGCCTAGTCTCGGAACTGGCTATCTTTCCACACTCCGCTCCACACTCCGTCCCCGATTTTCTGACATGACTAAGCGCCAGATGCTTATCCCCAACTTATGGGTCGACTAATGTCTTATTTATTGAACTGTCTTTATATGATGGATTATTATAAATATGATTACCCAAATAATTTAAAATTAGTCACACACTAAAAGGAAAGCCCTTTATGACCAGACAAATATATAAACTAAATTGTTTACCTCAGTGGGCAAGTTAACAATTTAGTTTATATTTGCTGGGTCCTGGTACATAAATGGCTCTCCCCCAGAATGTGACTAATTTCTAATTATTTGGGTAATCATATTTATAATAATCCAGCAAAAAAGGATGAGTCAATAAATGATTCAATTGTCTCAATATAATGTGTAATGACAACAGGGTCCACTTATTTGTCAAATTTATAAGACATTAGTCAACCCATAAGTTGGGGATAAGTGGACTCCACTTATCATCCTTGCCTGCCATGTTTAAAGTCAAGAGGCCAAGGTGGGTGCTAACCAGACATTCAAGTAACCAAAATCATCGATATGCTGTAATTTCTCTTGGCAGCCTTGCTTTGGCAATTGATTATGTAAGTGTAACACACGCCTGGCCCACCACGAGGCTGGTAAGGAGGGGTGGAAGGTGTACTGTACACTTCGTATACGCATCAGGTCATCCCACATCTCTTCAATGTCTCCACTTGATTACGATGTTATCGAAATATGGAGCCCACCCCCACCAGGTATGTAGCATCATCGCTTGAGCTGTCCTAGCTCATAATTTCTGAAACGTGTATAGTCACCATAGTGGGCGGCGGCAATCCACCGGATGAAGGATCTCAACTTTATGACAGCTCCAGGCCTCTCTTCTCCTTGTATTCAGATGTTGCGAAGGACGAAGACAAAAAGCTGACCGAGCGCTGGCAACAAGACGCCACTGATGGAATCCTCGTCTTCGTGAGCACTCGTGTTCGCTATCCATGTGTCTCCTCATAAACTTGAGCTCTATAGTCCGGCGTATTCTCTGCCGCTGTCGCCGCACTGCTCACCGTGTCAATCCAGGACATCAAGCCAAACCCCCAAGATACCTCCGCATTCTATCTCGCCAACATCTATCAGATTTTCGCCAATACAAATGGCACGGTACCACGCACATCCATCCCTTCTACTATCGCTATACCACCTCCATTCTCTCCTCCGGCATACGCCGTCTGGGTGAATTCGCTCTGGTTTTTGAGCTTAGTGATCAGTCTTTCATGTGCTCTTTTGGCGATATCGCTACGTCAATGGGCAGGCCGATACGTCCGGTTGACTCGGCCGGCACGATTCAGGCCGGAGAAACGTGCGCGAACCCGCGAATTCTTCTCTCGTGGTGTACAAAATATGCGTGTTCCCTGGGTAGTTGAATCAATGCCAGCACTGCTACATCTCGCGTTGCTCCTGTTCTTTGCTGGCCTCGTCATTTTTCTGTTCAATGTCAACCAGAGCACATTCATATCTGTGATTGTGTGTATCGGGCTATTCTCGCTTTTGTACGGATGGATTACATTATCACCAATCATTCTGCCCAACAGCCCCTACTACGGACCTCTTTCGTCGGCAATCTGGTCACTTTACGCTTCTCTGCGAAATGCACTCTCTCAAGTACTTTCCTTCATCGCGCACGATGGTTCATCTTACCTTCAATACCTATCCGCACTCTTAGCCTGGCCCTACGGTTATCGTATGTCAAGAGGCGTATGGAAGGCAGCTGACGAAGTTTCTAGGAAAACATTATCGGAGATTGACCTGGGCATCATACAGTGGACAATGGATGCTCTGGGTGAAGATGACAGACTGGAAAAGTTCTTTGAGGCCATTCCTGGCTTTTTCAGGTCGAAGCTAGTGGGGATTGACATAACCATGGTCGCCGATCGGTTTGACCTCGAGGGTACGTTGCGAAGA
Source organism: Russula virescens (assembly GCA_003316435.1). Taxonomy (NCBI): domain Eukaryota; kingdom Fungi; phylum Basidiomycota; class Agaricomycetes; order Russulales; family Russulaceae; genus Russula; species Russula virescens. Next base: position 2,945 of record QFEY01004869.1, on the reverse strand, counting down.
TTCTTGCACGACACTTTATTATCGAATTCGATCGCCGAATCGGATAAAAATCGCCGGCTTGACATCTACTTGAATACCATCGATGTGATATTCGAACCCCGTGATGATGTTGCCCAAGATCTTTATCACATCCTCAGAAACTATTCTAGTCAATTACCGCAGATGATTGAGCGGAAGAATACTCTGGCACGCTGGTATACTTTACAGCACAAAAAAATTGCTCTGGCTGCGCGATGTGTCGTTGCTAGCATCCTTCAGTCTTCACAAGATCGTGATGACCGATGGGTTACGCTCGCAAGGGACCAATTGGACATCAAAAAGGATGTTCTTTTCAGCAACATCAAACGTGATGACCATAGCGTCTCGCTGGTCATTTTTCTCAAAATAACGCGCCAAATTTTTGACTCCGGAACCTGGAATAGCGAGGTTCTGTTATCACTTTCCAGATTTAACATACGCAATACATTTTTTGGATTGCAAAACGAATTTTGTGATTTATGGGATCAAATCTTCCAAAAAGCAATGGACCAAGGGAAAAACAGCGATCCTGTCCTAATTCTCCGTGCGATTCGCCATTATTACATTGCTTTACATGAACACACAGATTCTGCCTTCGATGCATCCACCCCAGACCTTGACCCCACTCTCTTCGATCCAATGTCGTATCGGTCGTGCAACAGAAGTCACATAAACCCAACTGACCCTCCTCCTGCATCCCTGATCACCGATCACGTGCACACCCCTCCACAGATTGTTTCAGTTAGGGATTCTTCCATCCGTGAATCTATTCATATGGTTGCTCGGGACCTAATCCGACTCTTCTCGACGGAGGCCTCACAACTCTTACACCCGTCATCACCCTCTGGCCCCAATCATACTGCAAACGTGGACCCGCATCCCGACCCTGTTTCGGCCACCGGGATATCTTCCACTGCCACGGTACTCCATCCACCATCTGCTTCAGTACAACAAAAACCAGGTGAGTTTCCTCGACACTTCACCTCCTATTACCTCGGCCTTATATGGCCCCACCCTCTAGAAAGCGACATGCAGCAGGATTTAACGGCGCAGCATTCTGCATCAGACATCACTCAAATCTCGTCTCCGCTTCACCAAATCTCGCAACTCAACCCTAACGCCGGTGCTACTCTACAAACACGCGAGGCATCGACTCGCGTCCCTCATACTACTGTCCCTGACCCCCTGTCCGAGTCGTTGCCCACCACAATGCCCACCCGTCATAGCGGCGTCATTCTTGTGGTACTCCCCTCGCCTACCGAGTCTGTTGTCGTGCCACCCGATCGCCCCTTGCACGCAGCAGCCCGGTTGTCTCCACCTCTCGGAGATCGTGAGCACGACTAGAATAGGTTCTGATTACCCTCTCGGCAATGCGATTGGTGGACGTATGTAAGTTCTCCCTTGTTAACTTTCTGTCAGCTCTCAACATTGGTGTAGATGGTGCTTGTCTGGCATGACAGTGAACGATTGCACCGAACCGTCCGATCCATCCACATCTGGTCAAGAGCACGAGGTACATTTCGTTCCGAAATCTATGATTGTCAAGTTTTCTGGAATATTTGAACAAAGAGATTGCTTTCTTTCTTTCCGGGTTGTCCCTATCTCTTTCTTCTACACCTTCGCCATTTAGCTCCCGCGTTATCACCTCCTTATGTCCTCCTATGCGTTTGTTTCGTCTTCCCTAGTCGTGTATATATGGACACCAACCACAGTCACCATCGGTAAATATGGGTATGCGTGCGCTCGAATTGTCCTTCACATCCGGCCCTGCAGGGCTCAACCTTGTTGTAGCACACATTACGTATCTCTTGAAAGTGCTAGATAGCAGAACGCACTCACTCCCATCACAATGCGGGACACCAAGTGCCATTTGTTCAAGTCGTCGAAACAAGTCCCAGGTTCTCTCACTACCAGCAAAACACGGTGACTATAGTCGACTCAGGAGTACACCTGGCCTCGTGCCGCATGGATAGTGGGTTGGGCTCGAGCGCATATTCCCGCGCGTCCTCGTCACTGAAATCGAACATGAGGCACGCGTTGATCGGATACTCACTGGCCTCACCATAGCTGCGTGATCGCAGAAGATTTAGAGATGCGGGCTAAGACGGTGTTTGTGTTGCCTGGAGGCGTACATGAGGATTTTATCGAGACGTGGGTCGGGTGAAGGTTGGAGAGGTGAAGGCTATACGCCTGCGGCATCTTTGGTTGTCTTGGACCCGCAGGGCGTAAAGATGGTAGTTACCATTGTGTTGGAATAGATATGTGTTCGAGTCTCTGGCCAGCTCTCTCGGCGTAGTCAACTAAAGCAGTTAGTACAAATGTATAGCTTTGTCCGCCTTGCTTTGGCTGTGAGGCTAGGCTGTGTTACAAGTGAGAGCAAGTAGCTATCACGGTGGTGTTGTTTCAGGATCGATCTCTACGTAGCTTTTGTGTGGTCCTGTGCAAGTCACGTGCTTCAGGCCGCCTCATTTCCTCAGTTCGCCAGTTCGCAGCAGTCATCACCACGCACTCTCATTCTGATAATTCACACCATGAGCAATCTCGAGAGTGAGTTACCGTTTCTCATATCCGCAAACAACAACTGATCTTTCTCAGAGACACTATTCCAACTCAAGGTGCCCCATCAGTCCGAATCGTCGGAAATGCTCGCTGACAACTGGTCCCCCTCATTCCGCAGTTCACAGCAAAGTCTCTAAACCGCCAAGCAAAAAAGGCCCAAAAAGATGAGAATTCAGAAAAGTCAAAACTGAAGAAGGTGCGCCTGATTCCCCCCCTCGCTCCCTTTGCTTCGGCAAAGAAGCACCGCAGCCGCAGCGCAGCTGAAACGGGACTGTCGTGCGCCCATTCGCAGGCGCTCCAGCAAGGCAATAACGATGGCGCGCGGATATACGCCTCCAATGCGATCCGAAAGAAGAGCGAGGCGCTGA
>QFEY01004868.1:0-19439 GCA_003316435.1 Russula virescens | reverse complement strand
TTCTGCCCGACAGCCCCTGCTACGGACCGCTTTCGCCGGCAGTCTGGTTAATTTATGCTGCCCTTGTTCGAGTTGTTTCCTTCATCGCATGCTGTTCCCCCGAAACCCCCGACAACCGTTCCTTAGTCTACAGGATGTCAACGGCATTGTGGAAGGTTGCTGACGAAGTAGTTGCCAGGGGTAGGTCATTGGAGATCGACTGGTAGTGGACGATGGTCAATACTCTGGGTGAAGATGACAAACTGGAAAAGTTTTTTCAGGCCATTCCTACAGTCAAACCAATCGGCAATCGGTCATCTCCGCAGAACGTTTAGCTATCTGGTGTCAATTTTGGGATGTGTTGGACGGTTTCTTGCATCGTACTTTATCATCTGACTCGGTCATTGAATCGGCCAAAACTTCCCGGCTTGACACCTTGAATATCATCAACGAGAGATTCAAAGTTGATGAAAATGCAGAATTTATCGTCTATGCCCTTCGTTTAGTCCTCAGAGGGGATTCCGGACAATTACCGCAAACGATCAAGAGGGCGAATATTCTAGCACACTGGTGCGCTCACCAGGGTGAACGTATTGCTTTGGCTGAGCGATGCATCGTTGCTAGAGTCCTCCAGTCTTCACAAGAACGCGATCGCTGTTGGGTTATAGCCGCTAGGGACCATTGGACATACCAATTCACGACCTTTGCGACGTCGTCAATGGTGATGACCACAGTGTCTCGCTGGCCATTTTCATCCAAATGACTCGCCAGGTTTTGCACTCCGAACCCTGGAACCAGGAGGTTCTGTTGTCACTTTCTGACTTCGACGTACAAATCGTTTTGAAGTGTCAGTATAGTAGCTAACCCATGTCACCCACAAAACTTCGATGTATATGCAGATACACTATCAGACCGCAGCTTGTTGCTAGGCTCGGCGGAATATAAATTGGATTGTAAAAAAAACCCGTGTGAGGCCCCATAAGATTCTCCATGATTCGCTGATGACATCCGCCGTATTCCCCTGCCCTCCCGCCGCCGCCGTCAACGGCCCAAAAGCCATCGTTTCGTTGCTATCTTTGACACGATGTGTATATTAGGATGACGGTAACATACACTGGCACAACAATGTCATGAAATTACTATCGATAACACCCGCATCAGATCAAACAAACGAAAAGGATCAAAGTTGACCCTGATCACTTGGAATCTACTGTTGGATCTTCAATAACTTCAATGTTAGAGTTTGTATCATGGATACCCAAGGCTGCAGCACTTGAAAACCCCAGGAACACTTTCCTAAACTCTGCCCAAATATACTAGCTTGATTTACGCGCGTGCTCTCTTGCCAGTGCGGCGGCAGGATGGGGGGTAAGAGGGGTAAGAAAGGCAATGTGCTGTACAAATGAAGTGAAACCTACTTTGGCTTTCTCGAGGAATCCACTCCGTATTGAATTCACTACCCCTCTGTTTTGACCTTCATGTTTTTGGATGGCGCCGGTGTGGTCCTTGTATTTGATTCTTCCCTCACTCTCGGTTGTATCCGAGTCACGGAGCCCACTAGTCCTCTCCTCGTGGCAACATTGGATCTGGTAACGGGGATAGCCATCTCGTCAGCATCCTGGGCTATCAAGTGTAGGATCAGCTCGTACCATCGTCAGTGCTAGAGCCACGGCTTGGACAGGCATACAGCTGAGCTTATTTTGGTACTTCCTGCAGTCCTCACTCATGCTATGAAACCATATGGCATTAATGGCGTCTTGGATGACGACGCAATGCCGGCATGCGCCCGGATATGGGATGTGATTAATGTGATCCTGTATGCGTAATTCGGTCACGACGCGGTAAAAATGGCGATGCAGGAAACAGATTACATAAACATATTCGATGACGACATTCGCTTTGCCGGCAAACATGTTAAGCGACCCTGTGGAACGAATCTTTGCCTTCATCTTTGCCATCAAACACATGAGGTGCCAGAACCCTTCACACGTGACCTAGAATCCACTTGAGGGTTATAGGTGGATTTGATAACAGCTATACTTGCCGACTCGACGACTCCTCGAAAGTTCTCTGGCCACAAAATAGGTATATCATCCGATTGACCCTCCGACAGGGCTTGATTTCTCCATAGCTCCTTTACCCATTTCTCCGTTTCACCTTCATCTGGAAAGGCATTCTCGTAGCTCAGATGGCATCGGTAGAGTTGTCGAACAGATAGTCTCAACCGGCCATCTAATCCAGAGTCAGCTTTGAATATTTGGAAAGGTTGAATGTGAGAATACCAGAGCTGCTTATGTCACTACGTGTTAGTTTATTCTCTTCTACGGCCTGTGATGAGTAACTACAATGAGATTTACGACTCTGAGTGACATGTCGACGACAACCTTAGCATATTGGAGTGCATCGGTCGCAGCCGTTGCATATGCGACTCTATCGTACTTGAATCTGTCAGGGTCATCCAAAACTTTCTTCCGGATCTTTATCGCACTAAAGGGACTAGGCGTCAAGAAATCCCGAAGGGTTAAATAAAGACCTCACTTCAAGATTCTCTCTTTCACCTCTCTGTAGAACTTTGGATCGATATCAGCTTCACACGAAGCCACTGACTCAATTGCTTTTTCAATTCGTCGGTCACCATCTGTCAAGTCCCTTCTGAAACCAGCTGTGGGGTGTCGGATGATCCCTGGGATGAGCATAACCGTGGGTTGTGAGGAAGGAGACTAATATTTACGTAAACCACATCATTGGGCTAATTATGTTATGGTATGTAGACGCTCCCTCGGAATTTGCCGTCCTCCATCGCTACAACTGGAGTCACCAAACTGTTACCAAGGGTTGGTCTCAACCCCGGACTAGTTCTAACATATAGGACTGAAGTATTGCAGGTAGACTAGTGCGTGTTTTTATACATGAATAGCCATTCAAAATCCATACCAGTAGTAAGTAGACGGAAGCAAGAAGTGTTACATGAAGAGGAATGACAGCCGCGCGGCAGATCATGACACCAACGTATTACAGTAAGCGAGGAAGCAAATCAAAAGGAAACAGCGAGATAATTGGAGCCTGTGGGAAGGATATGAACAAAACACATGGTACGGGACAAGCGCAAGGCCGAGGTATAAGTACGTCAGCTCTGTGGAGGGAGTGATGGTGGCCAAAACGAAGTTGCGATGGGGGAAATAGAATGAGCTGACCGCGAGAGCCTGAGAGGTCTCTTCCATTTCGACTGGTCTGTATCCGAGGCATCTATATGTCGAATTGTGTTGTGTTTGCGGCAATGTCAGGCATATACAGCCCCAACTCGGGTAGAAGAGGGGAGATCTCCTGGGCGTCTTCGATGGCAACCTCATGGCTGTCCAATACTCTTGGGATCAGGGAATTAATTATTAAATAACCGACCAGGGACTGCACGATAGGGAAGCATATGTAATTGACGTCTGCAAGGGGAAGTGTAGTCTGAGCATAGAGGGGTTCCTGCATCTGCGTTCCTCAGCAGGTCGCGAAGCAGCACTACGGAAGGGGTGGACTTTGATGATGAACTATGCAAGTGTCAAGCGGGTGCGTGGTCATTAACGAGACGGTGATTGTTAAGTTCACAACTCGGATACGACATTGGCTGGAAGAGAACGTTCTCGTCATCACCAGTGTCGGCATCGAATTGGGTTGGTTGAGCTTGAGCACCAGTGCCTTGGTGTAAGTCGATGTAAGGACGCCGAACACAGCGAAGAATGCTGAGGGCATTGTCATCAGCCGGTTGGACCCTTACTTTTTGAACATTTGTATTCCACAGACTACAGAATTGGAGTTGCAGTTCACGATCCGTTTGCATTATCTTCAACTTGGAAAGTGACGACAGAATGTTCGTCGGAAGGGTACCGATGCCATTGGCTTGACGAATGACGTGGTTCAAGAGGTAGAGTAATACACTATCATTGTGAAGGTCGATGTAATTTTGCAGGACAGTCGCTGGTAAGTCAAATTGCTGAGCGGCAAGCGCCTTCCAACGGTAGTCGCGTTCCTGCACCGTGGCAAGCATCAGGACAACACCGTCTCGCGCATTTTGAGAAAGAACTTGGTCAGTGTTATTGGTCCAATGCGCCAAAAGTTCGGCTATCTCAATGGGTGGTGATGCTTGATCGATGTGTTCCTTGAGAGTGTTGAGAAGGCGATTTGAAGTATCAACTAGACAAGATATCACCTACCATGATACCCCTGAGAAGTTGAAGCCGGCGAGTTCTGACCCCTCCATCGAGGGAACTGGAGGACAGGGTACGGTAAATGAATCCGCCAAGCCTCTGCCAGAACGTCTGCCAGAACTTCTTGGCCCTCTCATCAAGGTGGGAGTCAAGATTCACTTTCTTGATCGCCTGATTTGAATGAAAGAAGCCAGGAATGAACTCGAAGAACTTCTCTAATGAGCTATCTGCACCCAATGCATCCAAAGTCCACTCCAGGATGCGAAAGTCGATCTTCGTCGAAATTGATAAAACAGCATCGTCTATTACCTTGACAATACCATCTGACAACTGCCCGCGATAACGGTCCTTCAAGGCGTTAGAGGTCACATTGAGGCCATTGCAACCGGCCAACGATGAGATGGGTTTGAGGACTGCAAAGAAATAATATTGTAGCCTAGTGCAAATTAACCAGGTTGTTGAAGAAAACGGGGAATGATACGGGCTGTTGAGCCGAACAATTGGCATGAGGGTGATGTATCCATACACCATTATGAAAAGCGTGATCCAGGACATCACGGGGATAGAGACGGTGTGGTTGATATTGAATAGAAAAATGACGAGGCCGGCGAGGAAAAGGAAGACAGAAAGATGCAGCAGGGCTGGCAATGCTTCAACTACACAGGGAAGCGGAATGGGCTTTTCATTGATTCCATTTGCAAAGAATGTACGCATCCGTGCTTGCTTCTTTTGAGGGCCCCCTTGCGGCCGAGATTTCGCGATATACCGGCGTGCCCACTGTTGTAACGATGTCGCCAAGAGAGCGCAGGTAAGACTGATGACTAAGCTCAAAAACCAGAGCGAATTCACCCATATGGCTTGTCTCGGAGGAGAGAATTGGGGTGGTATGATGACAGTGGAAGGGATGGCTGTAAGTGGTACCGTTGCGTTTGGATCGGTGAGGACCTGATATATATTGAAAAGGTAAGTCGCCGAGGTCTGCTGAAAGTTTTGCTTTAGGTCTTGGACAGACACGGCAAGCAGCGCGGCAAGAGCAGCAGAAAATAAGCCGGTCTAAAGTGTTCCAGTTGATAATATGTATATCAGTAAGGATGCCATGACTCACGAAAATGATGATGCCTTGCGCATCTTTTTGCCAACTGACAGCTTTCTTATCATCTTCTTCCGTTGCTAACTCCGAATAAAAGGAGAAAAAATTCTCGGATCTGTCACTGAAGGTGAGTACTTGTCGAGATTGCAGAGCCAGAGCCATATTGCCAGTGCGCAGAGTGAGCTGAGAGGGTGCTCGATCGATAATCTGCTCCTGCCGGCAATATTCCGAACTCAATAGGCACGAGGCTGACATATATGATGGGAACATTGTGAGGGCCTTTCCCATTCTGACCCCGACTCCGACCAATTCGACCAATCCAATCGACGATATCGCACACGTGTCTACGCACGCGTCCTCCAACAGAGTGTCCGCAACTTGACGTGTGAACTGCCTGGGCATTTTTTGGGGGTGGCAGATACCTCATGACGTGCCCCGCACCGCACCTACCGTCACAAGCCCCCCCATATTCGATGCCACTTCTTGCCTCATGTGAGTCCTTACTCACCTACATGCCTGCGCCTCGCCACCTCCCATACAATAACAGCTCTTATGGTTGCGCTTGGAGTCTTTCTCGAGAACGACTGTGCGGCCTCTTAGTTCTGCACTACGTGTATCATGACAGCACGATGTATACTGTGAGGGCGGGTCCACGCCTCGGAGCTCAAGTCTGCGCTGGGATTAACAACCGCGAATGCGTACCCGACTTCTAGTACGCGCAAGGGCCAAGCGGAGGTGCTCACGGATGGGCTTCCAAGAGGCGAAGATACACTGGCTGGCTTGCATAGGGTGAGCCACATGATCCTATGTCCTCAAGGTGCGTGCCCCTCTTCCTCTGACTCTGAGGTGCTAATCAAGAAGGCGGATGAGGATGGGGAAGGTCATATGGCCTTCTTCAATCTCCAGAAGGGTGGCCGCAAGGCCAATAATGCCCAGAAAGAGAAGAGGCGTCTTGCACGGAAATGGGGCTGTGCTGCTAAGCAAGAAAGGGAAAGAGAAGCAGCCAAGGTGGACAAACTTCCCCCTCGTGACCGGCAATGTGGGGCATGTGAACACAAGTTCAAGTCCCGCAACAAAACTGCCAGAAAGCACAAGTGCCCCAAATCCAAAGTGGTGCGCATTAGGGAGGAAGCTGCTGTCGGGAAGGCACCACATCCCACACCCCCAGCAGAGTTGGACAGGCCTACTCCCCCACTCCCCCTGCACCCACTGCCCCACTAAACTCTATCACTGTGCCTGTGGTAACTGAAGGGTCACAGGACCGGGCCCTGTTAAGGAAAGCCCGCAACTACCACTGGAGAAATCCAGGGCCTCTACTCACAGGAGGAATGGGTCCAGTTGCAACGCAGTGAAAGGAATTGTTGGATACTCCTTGACTAGGTTTGTTTTCGTTGGCTAGTATTATAGAGATACAACTCTCCCTTGTACATACGACAGTTTGTTATGATAAAGTTTCTTGGGCCCCCTTGGGGGTCGAAAAAACCAGAGACGAAACGGTCGCAAAATGTCTCTAGCATACCGCACCACTCTCACCAAACCACCTAATGGCAAGGCACACCCCACCTTCCTCACGGGAAAGGAATTAGCTGAGTTCTCTCGCCTGACACTCTGCACACTGTACCAGATAATCACCAGACACGCTTTCATAGGATCTTACACCCAACGCTTCTTCCAACAACACATACAAATAAGTCGTCTTCCCATGCGGCGAACCAGTCCAAAGCGTTGAGCATATCCTACTCGACTGCCCTACATACACCGCTTCGCGCCGAGAGCACCTCATGGTGAACGACCACACCCGAAGGCTCCAGCAACTCTCCAACCACCCAAAAAGAGTGACCGCACTGCTCCGGTTCCTAAAGGTTACTGGAGCATGCGCAAAGCCACGAATGGAGTGGGAGCCGGGATGAGGAGAAAAGGCACAGATGCACTGCCCGAAGTAGAATGGGGAGTAACGTTCACTCTCTGAAAAGCCCACCACACCCTTGAATATACAACCATCTAGGTCCCCCGTGGCCCAATACCTTAACTAAAAATGCCTAAGCATAATACGACCTGTATGTGGCCACCTCTGTACGCTGTATGCGCTGCGGAATACAAATTCGGATTAAAAAAAAAGCAAGCCATAGAAGACGACAGGGTCGCACTCTATTCCCAGCCCGACAATTGATCTTTGATAGTAACATTGACATGCGTTCCCTAGAGCGTCTCTGGTGACCGACAGGTCGCACTCTGTCTTTCGCCCATACATGAGAATAGGGAGCTGGCTCGCCGGGTTCCGAATCATTATTCGAGGATTATCTCGAATTGAGGTGCTTGCATTCTAGGTGGAGGACATCTATCGCGAATGGGTTGTGAAAAGAGTATCTCGCAGTAGGAAACCCGCAGAAAATTAGCAGAAGCCGGATTAACAGCCTGAGAGAAGTGGCCGTGCGAATGTCAGCCAGTCAGCCTCTTTACGGATGGTGCCGTTGAATATATGGTTTTTGTTTTTGAGTGTTTGGGCCTTGAGGTTCCTCCCTTTGTGTTTTCTCCGCATCGCGCAGCGTGTCCATAATGGCTTCGTTAAGCGTCGAACACGTCATACTTAACGTTCGTGGTGGCTCGTCGCAAGCTATGCGAGATCCCAGGGGCGAGCTCATCTCAAATGACCAGCTTCAAATGCCTCAAGCTATTCAAGATCCCGAGGGTGGGCACAACTCAGGTATGTGTTAGCCTGCGTTTCGGTCTTCCCCCTGCCCTCACCAATACGTCTATAGATGGACACCACGAGCAGCCTCAATTGCCATCGAATCAATCACCCCAGATACTTGATAGAGACCCCAAGTTCCGTGACAGCTCTGGGCCGCTCTACACCATTTATTCGGAGATTGCACAGGAGGAGGACAATAAGATGGCCGAGCGTTGGCAAAAAGACATGGATGGAATCCTCATATTCGTACGTCCTCGTGTTGTCATCTACTCTCCTACATATCTAACCAGGCACACTATAGACCGGCTTTTTTTCCGTCACCGTTGCCGTGCTCCTTGTCATGTCTGTCCAGGATCTGCGGCAAAACCCCCAAGTCACCTCCGCATTCTATCTCGGAAACATCTATCAAATTCTTGCTGACTCTAATGGCACAGTACCGCGCGCCTCCATCCCTTCTACCCTCGCTATACTACCCCCCTTTTCCCCTCCGAGATATGCCGTCTGGGTGAATTCGCTTTGGTTCTTGAGCTTCGTGGCCAGTCTTACTTGTGGCCTCTGGGCAACATTGTTACGGCAATGGTCGCATCAATATATTGCGGTTACTCAGCCACGGGGCAGTCCAGAGAAGCGGGCGCGAACGCGGGCATTCTTTGCCAACGGCGTGCACAAGATGTATTTTCCCCAGATGGTAGAGACGCTGCCTGCCCTACTACATCTTTCCCTCTTTCTCTTTTTCTCCGGCTTGGTCATTTTTCTGTTCAATGTCAACCACACTGTCTTCACTTCAGTGATTTGGTGTATCGGGCTTGCATGGATAAATTATGGATGGATCACCCTGATGCCAATTTTTCGACATGACAGCCCGTATTATGCGCCGTTTTCTTCAACCGTTTGGTCACTTTACACCTCCAGCCGATACATTCTGTTCAAAGGTCTCGCCTTCATCGCCAAGCGAATCGGTAGCTATCGGCTCTACTTTTACTCCCGCGACTCGTGGAACCGTTATCGCCGTTGGAGGTCAGTGGATATTAGGAAGGAAGCCGAAGAAACCGCGATGAAACGGTCATCGAAGCTCGATTTCCATATCTTTAACTGGACAATGGGTGCCCTGGTCAATGACGACGCATTGGAAGCGTATTTTAGAGCCATCCCTGGCTTCGCTAACTCAAAACTGACGAAGCTCCCTAAGGAGGCCAAGCCTACTGATACTAATACTGATACTGCTCCTGCCACCGATGCCCCTACTCCCTCTCCGGCGAGTTTGCTGAGGCTGAGCGGCCAAACTCCTGACTTCTCTCGGGAAGCCCAGGGCGACTTCACTCATTATGAGAGGTTCTGGCAGGCGTCATGTGGACTTTTGACTCGCACTTTGTCAATCAATCCTGCCATCGAGGATGTTAAATCTCGTCGGTTCGCCAATTGCATAAATGCCATGAATGCCATACCTTGTCCTTCTCACGTTTCGGAACTCATTTATCGTATTATCGATGGCCACTTGGATCAAGAGCCGCTATCCTTTGAGATGGAATCTACTCTGGCACCTTTTTTCGCCAACAATAGACCCATTTCTATACATGCCAAGTCCCTCGCCTGCAGTACTCTGATGAAGATGCGAGGTCGTGGTGATCGTTGGATTGCACTCGCTATCGACTACTTCCGCGAATTCGGCGTATCGGAAGATCAGGTTCGCTGCCACATCGCCCGTGGTCACCCTGACGCTGCCACGTTCCTGGATATCTTGACCACGCTGGCTGACCGGCTTCCTTATAGTGCAACCGACAGTTTGAACACTAATATCCTGACAACCTTCTCCAAATTTAACATACACGCTATCGATATTTCCATGCAACGCCGATTCTGTGATTTATGGAATGTCATCGTTAAGGAAAACGACAGAAAGCCTCGTAGCGACCTTCGCGAGGTTCTCAACTCGATCCTCCATCTTTACATCGCTTTACATTCCGGCACCGACACAGCCCCGACTACATTTGCTTCTATCCCAGGTGACGTCCCCGTTTCGTCCAGTCAATGGTCATATCCGCTTTGCGACAACCCCAATCATCGAGATGACCCGCATTTCGACCCTTCTCTGGTTGCTCATATTCCTTCCACTAGTGGAGGGTATCAGTGATGTACCTCTGGAAATCAGCACCCAGTGAGATGTATTCACGCCATGCTCTGCATCCGACATCTATTAAATCTCCTCATGTCATCAAATCCCTTCAGCATATCCCTCATATCGTTACCACTCTGCAAACAAGTGACGATAAAACCACCGTTCTTCCTACTATCGTCTCCGACTCCCAATCTCCCTCATCATGATGCCTGTGCCTCTTAGCGATCCCATTCCTGCAGTTTCCCTTCGTCCGTGGATTCGACTCTCATCCAACCTGATTGCATCTTGCACGCATTCAGATTGCCTTCCACATCCATTACCAAAGCCCATCCTCACATTACTCCGAATGTTACCATAGACCAGGACCCCGGCGTCCCCGAAAGCAGTGGGGCCCAAGCCCATTCGATTCTGATGGAGTTACCTCATCGTGAAAATCAATTAAAGTCGCCATCTCCTGATATCGCTGAACACATATTACCGACCACGACCACGAGGATAACTTGAATGAGCTGTAACCGCGTTTACTTTCTCAGTAATGCGGTTGATATGGGAAAGTTCCTCCATCTCAGCGTTCTGTCGTATCTCAATGTTAGTGTCGATTGGCACTTGTCCAGCAAGAGCACGATGTGCATCTCGAACGTATACGACTTGTTCCTTGACTCTGATATGTTCCTATCTCTTTACTTCTATCACCTTCGCTATTTAGCCCCCTCGTTGTAGCCACCTTATGCCCCCTTATCCGTTTGTTTCATCTTGACTAGTTATGTATATGAACGTCAGCTGTAGTTTCTCGACTAAGGAAAATATACGTGCGCTCGATTGCCCTTCACATCTGCTCCTGATGATTCTCGTTTTATCAGATTATTAGGATGAACATCAGGCATTTTCACGAAAATGTTAATTCGCTACAAGGATAAAGTAGATTTAGACCAGACTCTGATGCGACAATGATCAGGTTTCCTGTCGTGACCATTCCATTGATTCCGCGGTACAAGTGGACTACCAGTCAGGTTGGTGCACTCTCTTCGCCACAGCCATATTATTGTTAGCGCTTTCACACTAAATATGGACGCTACCAGTACAACAAGTTGATGGATTGCCGCTCCAACTATCTGGAAATACAATCGCCCCATTTCGTCCCAGGAGTCTTCACATACGACCACGGCTCCTTATCGGTGTCTTCCGCGAAACGGAGGGTCGTTCGTAGCATCACGCGAAGTGTGCCGCAGCTGTCCGATACATACTGCGGATCCTGATTCGGATGTGGACCGCCTGGGGGATCAATTTTGTACTCCAGGCAATGAGCGCAGAGGCGTACGTGGATTGGATGGGGCAAAACTGCACAGAGTTTCTTAGAAAGGTGCAAAATCGCACTGAATTGGCCCCCGAACAAAGGACTGCGTGGTCCTATACTTTCATAGTGCACACCCATCTTCTCTTTTCAGCTTCGGGTACGCTGATCGGGGCCGTCACGGAATTGAGGGTTAATAAGGTGGAGGATATATTCTCCTTGGAGGAAGGATAATTTGAGATGTTGCGTTCCTCCAAAAGGATTGCGAGAGTGCTTTCGAGATTGCATTGCCCGTCATAGCCAGCGAGTCAACCTCGGCACACTGCGACTCGTCTCCTCATCCTGCACCCGCACCTATCACTGGCGCTGGCACAAACACGGGACGTTGTCCCCGTGTGGACACGACCAGCTGTTCGCAGACGACGTCTGGTCTGGGATCACGCATGTACTGCGCTGCATGTCAAGCCTGGCCTCGTGCCGCATGGGTAGTGGGCGTGGTTGGGGCGCGTATTCCCGCGCGTACTCGTCGCTGAAATAGAACATGAGATACTCATTGGTCTCGCCATAGCCGCGGTGATTGCAGAAAAAATGCGGGTTGCGACGGGGTTTGTCTTGCCTGGAGGCGTGCATGAGGATTCATCGAGGCGTAGGCCGGGTGAAGGTAGGAGAGGCAAGAACTACAGGCTCAGGCTCGCGGTATCTTTTGGTTGTCTTGGACCCCAAAGCCATAAAGATGGTAGCTACGCGGCATTGGGGAGTTCTGGGGGATGCGGGAGTAACGCCCAAGGCACAGTGGGACGATAGCAAGAAGCGGGGGAGGAATAATAGATGAAGGGGGAGAGACTGTGAACAAGGTCCCGATACGGGGACCCATTTGCTTGGTTCGGTGTCATGGGTTTGGGATGTTCTGAAACTTAAGCTTAAGAGGCAGGCGAAGTCAGTCCTGCGTGAGGCATTCTCCATTGTATTTCCTGTTCTTGCAGACAAAATACAGAGCCTTCTAATGAATGACACGCCGCTGATAGTATGGAAGTCCTTCCGATATGAAAGAGAAGGGGTCATAGACAGGACGAAAAAAGGATGAAGGCAAGGACTATACATCGGAGCCGATAGATAGTACAAATATTGAACAAGATCATCAAGAAGCTTCAGGGTGAGGTGCTGATGAGCGGGACGAACTGGGGGATAAACGCTTGAGGAATGAGAATGGCGTGCTGTATGATCGCCGTTTGGATGGCGGTGACGGTGGTGCAAATGTTAGTGATGCTGACACTCCGGCATCTTGGGTATTCCGGTCTTTTGTTCCGCTTCCAGACACATGCCTGCTCTTACTTCCCACCAAGCCCAGAAAACGGATTTGAAAGCCATCGGAATCAAGAATCGGCTGATCCTGCTGGAAGGCTGCGTGGATGTCGTGATGGGTCTGTTGGACCGAACGTCTGTATTCTCCAAACGCCTCTTTTAACCCCAACCACATTGTCCTCCCTGATGACCAGTGCTCAGATCTCATGATGAACAATGACCTCAGCACAGCTATGAGGCATACAGTATAAGTCATTAGGAGACGCTGAGCTTGGGCTCTTCGCGCCTTCCATCAGCAAATGAATTACAAGCCTATAGATAAACGTACATGTTACCCGCGATAGGGTCCGAGAGCGATTTCTCGAGGACACCTGACGAACCAATAGCTGGCACGCTGGAAGGGTCCGCATCGGTGATTAAACTTAGGGCCTGAAGAATCTGGACAATCCCTTGGGAGCTATGAAATAACTGTCACATTCGGATCAGCTCTAATAGATCGGTACATACGGCGCGGCGTTGGATTGCTCCTGATTCCGTGATTCTTCAACGTCTTGGACAAGGAGGAGAATGGATTTCTTGAACGCCTCACTTCTAAGAGTCTGACGGGAGAGCGTTGTTAGAGCTATTCATTGCATCACAAAAATGTCTTACATTTTCCTTATCCAAGAAGTTCCAACAAGTGACGATATCTTGATGGACTCCTGCAAGGACTTCGAGCAGTGAAGTCCGCCCAGAATCGGATATATCACCAGCGATGACACATCTAAAACCTGAGGTGGGGTAAGGTGGCTGAGAGAAAAGTCGTTCAAGATACATACAGTCCATGACTGCGCTTGTTGAGAGGTAAACAACGTGAATGCCCAGTATGACTCGGATGGGATTCAGAGGGCTCACAAGGAACAGGCGTCGAGTTTGACTGGGAAACTCGCACGTTGTGCAATCGCCCACATCATCCATGCACCATCCTTGTGCTTCTCACGGATAAGGTTACCAGTGACTTCAACGAGAAGCGATATGTTAGCTTCATAGCCCGGATAGGCTAGGGGGGGTGTGTCAACGCGGAACAAAGAAAGGATGGGAAATCATACTAGAAATATTCACATAGTGTGGCGTCGGCATCTTCATTCTACTCGCTGCTTGTTCGAGAGACTTCGCGCAGGTATCAAATACTTTCTGGGCCTCCTCCTTACTCTGCTTGTCCAGAACCTCTGGACCCAGACTCTCATTTTCCTCTCGTAACTCTTCCTTCTTCATCCTTACTATTTGATCATACTTTGTGAAGATGATTACGACAGGAGCTGATTCCAGGAATACAAATCCATCGTGCTCAGGCGTATAACTAGAGAATCAACAAAGAACGCACTCCGGGTCTGATGGGCGAGCTGAAGTAATTTCTCGTCCTGTTGGTCAAGTATACGTCCCCCGGCTCTCGGGAGCTCCGTACACAGCCTAAAAGCAGTGAGCTCTGCCCAACTATACCTCCAAGAGGATTCTTACCAGACAGCGTGGAGTTGATCTTTCAACGGGAGGCGCTCATGACGTCGCTGCTTGATGAACGTACTCACGATGTCATAGGATAGGGTATCCCCTGGTTCAAACCCCTTGGAGTCATGCAGGACTAAGAAATGATTTTCCTCTGAAGTGAATTCGCTTTGTACGTCTGCTTGTCCAACATCATAGTGCGACACGGCCTTTGTCAACAGCCGACCCAGTTAGAGGCGCACAACCTCTGATCATGGCTCTTACCGCGACCTGCACACGCAATATGCGATTGATGAGTGATGACTTTCCGACACCCGCCTGCGAGTGAAGATAAATGTCTAAGTCAAACCTATAATCTGGTAGAAAGGGTGGAAACCTACACGGCCCACACATAAGATACGAATGCTGAGGAATTGAACGTGATTAAGGAACCACTGGATCCGAAAACGTTCCTCTCACCGCTCAATCTCCTTTACGATGTCTCCAACAGTGGGCATGACGATAAAAATGACTCCTTATTGAGACTGTTGGAGAGTAGAGGAAGCTGTGTATGTGTACGCGGTGTCAAAGCCTAGTCTCGGAACTAGCCGTCTTTCCACACTCCGCTTCACACACCGTCCCCGATTTTCTGACAGGCTTTTGGATGCCCTTTTAAAGCGTCCACAGGTCAAGGAGCCAAGATGGGTGCTAACCAGACATCAAGTAACCATAAATCATCGATTATGCACGGTGTGATTTCATCAAATACTCTTGACTGGACTTCAATAGGTCTCTCTTTGCATGTTGCTATCATGGGAAAAAGCAGCCTTAAGTTTAGATAAGTGTAGCACGAGGTCTACACGCCTGGCCCATGAGGCTGGTGAGGATGGAGGGTGTACTGTACGCTTCGTATACGCACCAGGCCATCCCACGTCTCTTCGATGTCTCAACCTGATCACCAAGTTATCAACATATGGAACCAACCAGGTATATAGTATCATCGCTTGAGCTGTCCTAGCTCATCATTTCTAAAAACGTGTATAGTGGGCGGCGGTAATGGACCGCCCCACCCTCCACCGGATGAAGGATCTCAATTTTATGACAGCTCTGGGCCCCTCTTCTCCTTGTATTCGGAGATTGCGGTGGAGGAAGACAACAAGCTGGCTGAGCGCTGGCAACAAGACGCCACCGATGGAATCCTCGTCTTCGTGAGTACTCGCGTTTGCTATCCATGCATCTTCCCTCATAAACTCGAGCTCTATAGTCCGGCGTATTCTCTGCTGCTGTCGCCGCGCTGCTCACCGTGTCAATCCAGGACATCAAGCCAAACTCCCAAGATACCTCCGCATTTTATCTCGCCAACATCTATCAGATTTTCGCCAACCCAAATAGCACGGTACCACGCCCATCCATCCCTTCCAATATCGCTACGCCACCTCCGTTCTCTCCTCCGGCATATGCTGTCTGGGTGAATTCGCTCTGGTTTTTAAGCTTAGTGATCAGTCTTTCGTGTGCTCTTTTGGCGATATCGCTACGTCAGTGGGCTGGCCGATACATCAGGTTGACTCGGCCGGCACGATGCAGGCCGGAGAAACGTGCGCGAACTCGCGCATTCTTCTCTCGTGGTGTGAAAAATATGCATGTTCCCTGGGTCGTTGAATCAATGCCAGCACTCCTACATCTCTCCTTGCTCCTTTTCTTTGCTGGCCTCGTCATTTTTCTGTTCAATGTCAACCACAGCACGTTCATATCTGTGATTACGTGCATCGTGTTATTCTCGTGCTTGTACGGATGGATTACATTATCACCAATCTTCCTGCCCGACAGCCCCTACTACGGACCGCTTTCGTCGGCAGTCTGGTCAACTTACGCTTCTCTTCGAAATGCCCTCTCTCATGTCCATTCATTCATCGCGCGCCTTGGTTCCGGTGACCTTCAAGACCTATCCCCCCTGGCCTGGCCCTACGGTTATCGTATGTCAAGCGGCGTATGGAAGGCAGCCGACGAAGTTGCTACGAAATCATTACTGGAGACTGACCTGAGCATCCTTCAGTGGACAATGGATGCTCTGGGTGAAGATGACAGACTGGAAAGGTTCTTTGAGGCCATTCCCGGCTTCTTCAACTCGAAGGTAGTGGGGGTTCGCACCGACGCTGTTGCCGATTGGTCTCGCCTTGTGGATACGTTGCGAAGATTTTTGCACCGTACTTTATCATCAAACTCGGTCGCCGAATCGGAAAAAAATCACCGGCTCGACATCTGCTTGAATACCATCGATGTGATATTCAAACCCTATGATGTTTCTAAAACCCTTTATGACATCCTCAGAAACCATTCCAGTCAATTACCACAGATGATTGAACGGAAGAATACTCTGGCACGCTGGTGTACTTCCCAGCACAAAGGTATTCGTCTGGCTGCGCGATGCGTCGTTGCTAGCATCCTTCAGTCTTCCCAAAATCGTGATAATCGATGGGTTACACTCGCTAGGGATCAATTGGACATTCAAAGCGATATTCTTTCTAACAACTTGAACATCAAATTCAATGACCATAGTGCCTCGCTGGCCATTTTTATCGAAATAACCCGCCAAATATCTCACTCCAGAACCTGGAATGAGGAGGTCCTGTTGTCACTTTCCAGATTTGACATACGCAAGACTGTTCATGGACTGCAAAACGAATTTTGTGCTTTATGGAATCAAATGATACAAGAAGCAAGGGACCAAGGGTATGACAGGGAGCATCCTGTCCAAATTCTCCGTGCGATTCGCCATCATTACATTGCTTTGCATGAACACGGCGACACCCCGACTCTCTTCGATGCATCTACCCCAGACGCCCATCCCATTCTGTTCGGTATTGAGGCGTATCCGTCGTGCAACGTACATCGAGCTCGTCACCCAATCCCAACCGACCTTCGTCCTACCCAACACGATGACCCCGATAATGCCTCCCCTCATTCATCTCGCTTAGCGACCCGGCTTGTCCCTGGTACCAGTGGTAGCACTGCTCTGCGGCAAGCCGAGGGTGCAAACACGGTCCCGCAGCCTTCTTCAGCTGAAGAATATCCCTTGCCTCATGCACAGGGACTCCCACCTGCATCCCTGACTACCGATCTCGTGCACACCCCTCCAGAGATTGTTTCAGTTAGGGATTCTTCCATCCGTGATTCTATTCAGATGGTTGCTCTGGACCTAATCCGGCTCTTTTCGGCGGAGGCCTCACAACTCTTACACCCGTCGCCACCCTCCAGCCCCAATCGTACTGCAGACGTTGTGCGCCAAGACCCACATCCCGACCCTGTTTCGGTCACTGGAATATCTCCCACTGTCACCCATCCGTCATCTCATTCGGTACAACAACGACCAGGTGAGTTTCCTCAACACTGAACTTTCTGTTACCTTAGCCTTATATGGTCCCACCGTCCAGAAAACGACATGCAGCAGGATTTAACCGCGCAGTATTCTGCATCAGATATCACTCAAATCTCGTCTACGCCTCACCAAATACCTCAACTTAACCCTAACGCCGGTGCTACTCTACAAACACGCGAGGCATCGATTCGCGTCCCTCATACTACTGCCCCTGACCCCCTGCCGTTGTCCACCACAATGCCAACCCGTCATAGCGCCGTCATTCTTGTGGTGCTCCCCTCGCCCACTGACTCTGTTGTTATCCCACCTGATCGCCCCTTGCACGCAATAGCCCGCTTGCCTCGCCCTCCCGGAGATCGTGAGCATGGCTAGCATGGGCTATGATTAGCTCTCGGAAACGGTATTGGTGGACGTATGTAACATCTTCCTTGTCAACTTTCTGTCAGTTCTCAACATCAGCGTAGATGGTACTTGTCTGGTATGGCAGTGAACGATTGCACCGGACCATCCCATCTGCCCACATCTGGTCAAGAGCACGAGGTACATTTCGTTCCGAAACCTATGATTGTCATGTTTTCTGGAGTATTTAAACAAAGAGACTATAATGCTTTCTTTCTTTCCTTGGAGTTGTCCGTATCTCTTCTACCTTCGCCATTTAGCTCCCACGTGATCACCTCCTTATGCTCCTCATGCGTTTGTTTCGTCTTGCCTAGTCGTGAATATATGAACACCAACTGTAGTCGCCATCAGTGGCTGTGGGCATGAGTGCGCTCGAATTGTCCTTCACATCTGGCCCTGCAGGGCTCAACCTTGTTGTAGCACACGTTACATACCTCTTGAAAGTGCTGGATAGCAGATCGCACTCACTCCCATCACAGTGCGGGAGACCAAGTGTCATTTGTTCAAGTCGTTGAAACAAGTTCCAGGTCCTCTCACTACCAGCAAGACACGGTGACTATAGTCGACTCAGGAGTACACCTGGCCTCGTGTCGCATGGGTAGGGTTGGGCTCGAGCGCGTATTCCCCCGCGTCCTCGTCATTGAAACCGAACATGAGGCACGCGTTGATCGGATACTCACTGGCCTCACCATAGCTGCGTGATCGTCGAAGATTTAGAGATGCGGGCTAAGACGGTGTTTGTGTTACCTGGAGGCGTGCATGAGGACTTAATCAAGACGTGGGTCGGGTGAAGGTTAGAGAGGTCAAGGCTATACGCCTGCGGCATCTTTGGACCCGCAGGGCGTAAAGATGGTAGTTACCATCGTGTTGGAATGAATATGTGTTCGAGTCTCTGGCCAGCTCTCTCGGCGTAGCCAACTAAAGCAGTTAGTACGAATGTACGGCTTTGTCTGCCTTACTTTGGCCGTGTTACAAGTAAGAGCAAGTAGCTATCACGGCGGTGCTGCGTGTTTCAGGATCGATCTCTACGTAGCTTTTGTGGGTGGTCCTGTGCAAGTCACGTGCTACAGGCCGCCTCATTTCCTCAGTTCGCCAGTTCGCAGCAGTCACCACCACGCACTCTCATTCTGATAATTCACACCATGAGCAATCTCGAGAGTGAGTTACCGTTTCTCATCTCCGTAAACAACGACTGATCTTTCTCAGAGACACTATTCCAACTCAAGGTGCCCCATCAGTCCGAACCATCGGAAATGCTCGCTGACAACTGGTCCTCCTCATTCCGCAGTTCACAGCAAAGTCTCTAAACCGCCAAGCAAAAAAGGCCCAAAAAGATGAGAATTCAGAAAAGTCAAAACTGAAGAAGGTGCGCCTGATCCCCCCCTCGCTCCCTTTGCTTCGGCAAAGAAGCACCGCAGCCGCAGCGCAGCTGAAACGGGACTGTCGTGCGTCCATACGCAGGCGCTCCAACAGGGCAATAACGATGGCGCGCGGATATACGCCTCCAATGCGATCCGAAAGAAGAGCGAGGCGCTGA
>QFEY01004855.1:0-13887 GCA_003316435.1 Russula virescens | reverse complement strand
CCTACTCAAGTGGGCAGCTGGATAGCTGAAAGGAGTTGACGAGGAAATAAAGGGGTTGTTTGCATGTCTTGACTGTCAAGATTTGTGGATACAGTAGCAGAGTGAGGGGAACATCAGGTGCGTGAATCATGACTGGGAACAACTCGCCGGGACTTGACATGGAAGATGACGGAACTCGCGAATTCCAGGGTGATCATCGGGCAGTTCTCTGTACTATATGTAGGCCTAATCCTTCAAGCACTTTACCGAACAGCACAACAGGACGTTGAGTATGCCTGAGTTGTCCGAGGTAGAGATTCCTACAAGGTACAGTACTAGCACAGTTTTACAGCACAACAATGCGCCGCGTGCCTCGTACCAAACTACTGTACCCCTCTCCTCTCGCTTTCCCACTGCACACCTTCGAAGAAAAGTACCCACCACAGATACACTGGCGCATTCGTTCTTTTACAAATTTCCTAAATTTTTCTCAGCGCCCATTGGACCAATTCGCGAACCGAACCGATACTTATCAGCGTTATTACTGGCCCACCAAAGGTACATGCGCTCGTTTGTTTTTGCACCCTCAGTTGTGATCGCATGTAGTCTAACGAAAATATGTCATCCCCCAGATGCCCTAAGGCTCCCAACAATCACCTTCGCGGCGGCTGCGTATCATACTGGAAACGGACGTGTCATTTATGGTCCCGGCCCATAACTACGGCTTGTTACCTTGTAATCCATTTGTGACGCTCCGTACAACAAACCACGCGGTGCGCAAGTGCTGTACGACCCAGCACTGACTTATAAGACGGTGATTACGGCACGAGTTCGCTCGGCCCGCTGTCACGGTGGCATCGTTCTCATCATCCGCACCCGTACTAGGTCATGCAGTTGCTCCGTCCTCTAACATCGATCGTTGTATTCTAAAACTCTGTCAGATGGCTGATCCCTAGCCGTCTCCTGTCACATCTTTATATTAATTAACCTGCGTTTATTGCATTGCAATCGACAAATACGGAGAGCCAAGGAACCAAAATTAAAGCTCGCCTCTAGATCTCGGCTAGTGCAGACGGGCAGCAAGGCCGCTTATCACAATCTGAAGCTAAAGGCCTGATGCAAGGCCCAAATCGTCCACCCAG
Organism: Russula virescens; assembly: GCA_003316435.1. Classification (NCBI taxonomy): domain Eukaryota; kingdom Fungi; phylum Basidiomycota; class Agaricomycetes; order Russulales; family Russulaceae; genus Russula; species Russula virescens. Next base: position 12,766 of record QFEY01004855.1, on the reverse strand, counting down.
AAGCTTTTGACACCTTCTATCCTTCCTATCGACGAACTCTCAAAATATAATAAAGACCAGGGCCAGATGTCTCTCAGCAACAACCCAGCCCATCCTCCGCCAGGTTTTGCTACCACCGTACACTTCTCCAGTCGTCCCTTTGGACTCTTACCATGGGAAGATTGTCGTTCTCAAGTTGGTATCGAATGTTTCGACTATCCTCATGGAAGCTCGAACCGGAGCCATCGACGTTCGCGCCGAGCAGTGCCTGGAGCAATAAGGACATGGATCCCGTGCCTCCGGAACTGCGTACATGGACGACATCCAACTACGTCACATATTGGATCTCTGACGCCGCGAACGTGGGTACTTGGGCGGTCGCATCATCTATGCTTGCGATAGGGTTGTCCTGGTATGGGTTTTTATGCCGCACTTCTCGCGCCCATAGGCTATGGCTCATGCAAAATGCTCGTAGGCGACAAGCGCTGCCAGCCATCGCATTGGGGAACTTCCTTATCAGTATTATCATGGTACTGAATGGCACTGCTGGTGCCCGGCTCCACGTTCCTTTCCCTGTCCTCAATCGCTCCTCGTTTGGATTTTGGCTGGGCTATTTCAGTGTCATCAGCAGAGTTGTTTTGGCCATGGTCTGGTTCGGCGTTCAAACTACCATTGGTTCTGAATGCGTTTACCAGGTGCGTTCGGTTTGTACCCTTATGCGCGGACATCACATGGTTGTCATCCCAGATGTTAAAGGCGATTTGGCCGTCCATAGTCGATCTCCCGAACCGTCTTCCTCCCAGCGCGAATATAACCACCTCTGGTGAGCGTCAACAACTTACCAGAACGTTCAACAAATGATCGCGTATCCCAAAGGAATGCTTTGCTACTTTTTGTTTTGGTCAATTCAGTTCCAGTTCATGTTTGTTTCTCCGCAGAAGATCCGGTGGCTATTCTGGGCCAAAGCCACCATAGTCGCGCCGACATGGCTGGCCCTCCTTATCTGGGCATTTGTTAAGGTTCCCCCCAAAAGCGGGCTTTTCGCTCAAAAGTCGGAGTTAAGCGGTAGCGGACTCTCTTGGGCCTGGCTTAGTGCACTTAACACTGCGGTTGGGACCTTTGCAACTCTTGGCGTCAATATCCCGGATTTTACTGTGGGCCCCAACCTCTCTCTTACCATGTTGCATTCATTTATGAGACAGATCAAATCAGAGATATGCCAAGGACGAAAAGGCGTGAGTAACCATCTATCTGAGAGTCAGTTAACGACGCTGACCGTTAATTCGTAGACAATATATACAACTCTTCATAGTACCAGTTGCGCTCACATTGGCCAGCTTCATCGGTATTGCCGTTACAAGTGCAGGCATCACCCTTTACGGTCATGTTCTCTGGAACCCGCTCATGCTCATCGACCGCTGGGACAACCGCGCTGCTGCTTTCTTCACATCTTTTGCGTTTGCTCTCAGTACTCTAGGTACAAACGTCTCCGCCAATTCCCTGAGCGCTGGGAACGACATGACCGCGCTGTGCCCACGGTATATCAACATCCGGCGTGGGCAGGTCATCTGCGCATTGCTCGGTGGATGGGCACTTTGCCCGTGGGAAATCCTTGCGAGGTGTGTTGCAGGGACTTGTCAGATCATTTCCCCGACAGCTGGTTCACTCGCTTCTGCGCAGTGCGACGGGCTTCTTATCTTTCATCGGCGATTATGCCGCATTTCTCGGCCCTATCGCCGGAATCATGATCACGGACGTAAGATTGCGTGCTCTGTATGCTTTTATATTTATCAACAAGGTCGCTTAGTATTGGCTCGTACACCGCACGCATGTCGACGTTCCTTCAATGTATCGGCCTCATGGAAGGTATAGGTATACATATGGAGTAGTAAGCCTTTCTAAGAGTCGTTCGTTTTGCTGATCGCCGACAAACGGTCGCAGAACTGGCGCGCTGCTATCGCAATGATAGTCTCGATACCGCTCTCTTTTCCCGGGCTCGTCAACACCATCAACGCCCATGTCCACGTGGGTATAGGGGCGCGCCTTTTTGACATTGCGTTCATACTTGAGGTAGGCATCCCTTCATTCGTTTCTCGCTACCTGAGGTGGTACTCGATCTCAGGCCTGCTGGACACTCTACAGTTTACTCTGGCATCGGTCGTGTATTACGTGCTCTCAAGTCTCTTCCCCGCCAACGACACCATGCTTAAGCACGCAATCCTTGAGCACGATATGCTCTCCAACGACTGGTGTCATTCCGGGAGCGGTGGAAAGAAGGATGATACCTGGGTTGATGAGTTGAATGGGTATAGATGTTCCTAAATCTGCGCTCCACCACGGGCAAGGGCCGTTGATTGAACCAGGGCGAACCATAGTTTGGTAGGGGATCAGTTCGAATTCTAATACCTAGTATCCAACCGCATCAGGTTTGTATGTCTACTGGAACGGATGCTTCCACCATATGAGAGAAGTTTGACATCAAACTTTCTGTCCTGTCCTCCCTGGAAATCATAACAGTAAAATTATTGGGAACCCATAGGCAAGAGAGATATGTATGCTTATAAATCTAGAAGACGATGCACGGGAGGGATGGCACGTTGGGACCAGAGACCAGAGGCAGGTCGTCTAGCTGAGTGGCGATGCATACTGGGGCCGGACGATGAAATGGTCGATATCACACAAGATAGCATACTGACGGGCTATCTTCGAGTTTTTCTAACAGTGTTAGCGCTCTGGCTCGAAAAGACATGTACACTTAACGAATGATTAATGATAGACGATAGACGAAACGAGACAATCACGTGCCAAAGGTGTACAACAACAGTCTTAGTTATAATAGTCCAAAATAATAATAATAATAATGTCGTATCAAGGATGTACAGCACAGAGGGCCAGTCGCTTTGCATCATGAGGAGGGGAATCCGCTTTTCGTTTCAATTTGCCTTGCAGTTCGCTCAACGAATGACCTACTGTGAATGAGGGAAGCTGATGTAACAGGGGTCGATTCTGCGGAATTTTGCTCATCAGCTGCCATGATAGTACCTCGAACGGATTCTCTTCTTTAACATCCCCTTCTCTTCCAAGATACTGGAGCGTTCGACCACAAGACCACAAGTCAGCTCGTATAGGACTGTACGAACACCTAGGCCCATCCTGACGGCCAATCTCTGGGGCCATCCATCTAGGAGTCCCGCACCAGCGATCGACCAATGCATCTGGGCCAGAGACACGGACAGAGATACCAAAGTCGATTATGAACAACTGGTCTCGAAGGGCAACAACATTTTGGGGCTTGATGTCGAGGTGGGCAATACCATGGCAATGCAAGAATGCGACACCCTCTATCAACTGCCGACTGAAATCCACAACGTTACTGCGAAACATCCCGAGTTGGAATCCAATATCTAGGGGGGTGGCTTCGGGGAGAACGACGAACTTCGCCCAGTCCCATGTAAACGTCGCAAGTAAGGGAATCGTGTGGTTATATGGTGAATTGACCTGGTGGAGGTCGGAGAGAATCTGAAGTTCTTCAGAGTCGGGATGGAGCAGCTTCACGACAGCGGGGCTGCCATCGGGTTGCGTGACGTATCGCATGATGGGCTTCAGCTGAATGTACCTCATCAGTTCAAGCCAAAAAGACAGCTTGTGCTTAATTGCTTTACCTGGATTAGCGGCGCCCAGCCATTCTCGTCTTCTTCGTTCGACTCTAACGTGTACCCGGCCCGAGTGAATGCATCGACAATCTGGCGATCGTGGTAGACGTACTCGCCACGCTGCAAGTCATTGTCGGAATTGTCCCTTTTTGATATGAATGTCTCTTTGAAATTGTTTGAGAGGTCGGAACCAAGTAACAAGATGCGTTCCTGAACCATTCCAAGCTCGGGTCTGTCACTTCGTATAATCGATACCAGGTTATAAAGTTCGAATATAGCGGCAAACAACTTAGATGGCCGCATCCAGTCTTGGACGTCTGAGTCAAAGAAAACCTAGAAGAACCAGTGAGAAAACACAGGATTGTTCGCATTCAAATGAGTGTACCGTGGGATCAGCGTCATCAAGTTGAAACATGAAGTATCGTGTCACCCTACCAGAGTTCTCGATGTACAGTGCCACGACAATGAATGTATTTTTATGAATCTGGCGCCCCAGTCGGGCCGCACATGCAGCCTGAAGAAGCATCCGATATCGGTCGCTTTGATCTCTCTCTGACTGAACTTCAACCAGAAGATACACCAATTGATCAACGGAAACATGAAAATCGCTTCGTGGGGTATAGCTGTATTTCTTCCGCGGGGATCCGACGGAGACAATAAGCTTGAATGGCCAGTCGCCGCGACTGCAACAGATGTAACCTCCAGACCAGATAATAGAACGATAGCAACACCCACAATGTGTGTCGTTCCCTTGAACCGAGAACCGAGTGGAAGTGCCGCCCTAAATTGGCAAAGATCCATCGGAAATTCACCTCTTCGATGACGTTCTCTTCCTTCCAGGCCTCATCTAACAATGCGCAAGAAAGATGCAACAATTGACATTCGTCGGAGACGCGGTCTCCTTGTTCGACGCCTGTGGGAGCGTCTTCAAAGTATTTGTCGAATTCGTGAAGTCGACCCTTGAGAAGCGGAACCATAAGGTTCTGTGACAATTTCATTAACGAAAGTGGTATGTGATTGAATAACACATACTGTATCAGACTCAATCCAACGCCGCTGCTGCAGTTTGGTCCTGAATTCCATAAGAACATCTGGTTTGGTACCATGCAATTCAATCATCCCGTTACGCTCGACGGCGGCCAGCCCACCAAAGGCCCCTTGAGCAATCGCATTGATGGTGACCGCAGGCCAAAGGTCACGCGTTTCTGCAGGAGGTGTTCCGGGAAGCAATTGGTATGGAGCGCGATCTAAAGCAAAAATTCATGATAGGTTGCAATGAATGACGAAGACATTGTCAGCTCACCAGAAGGAAGCTCCACAATAATGTGCAGATGCTTGAGGTTAGGTGGCTCGGGCCATACTTCCGCGACTAAATCAACTATATCCAACTCTTCAGCAAATTGCGACAGTTCCTGTCCTGGAAACTGATTTCCAATGCGCTCAGCAAGAGTTTTGGATGGCTCGAGAGGGATATCCTCCTTAGGCTAAAGTGGTGTCACCTGTAATGCGAGAACTAATCAGTAGAAATGACGCACCTTCCAGAGAGTGAGTCCGGGGGCCTCGATCTCCTTGAGTGTCCTCGGATTTACTGAAAGAATTTCTTTGTTCAGAAGGAAAACCGGCTCCGAGCTCTCAATCTGGACAATGAATAAAATGCCTAGCCGGAGCACGTAGACGGAAAGATTGAGTGCAGTCATAGCACATACGAAGACAACTGATGAGTGTCGATAGTGATGGAACGAATAGAGGCAACCCCGAGCCGAGCTGAAAGGTGACCTATTCTTCACACTCCTGAAGTACTCCCTCCTGATTGACTTCCGATCGAAAAGTATGGTGCACGTGACTCCTTTCCCCTACGAGGGGAACCTCGGCGTAGTTGGCCGAATATATTACGTTTCACGTTTCTCGACTCGCACAGTGCTGTCATTCCTCTGCGATTCACCTGACAGCTCGTATCTGGGGCATCGCTATTCAACACTACCTGTTGGCTTCATCGAGCCACATTACTACAACGGCACAGCATAGGGATGCTCTGGGGACCTTACAACACACCCTCCCATCTCACATCCAATACTTAACGCACCTCTAATGCTTCTTTCCTTCTTTCCTTTTACTTACTTACTTACCTACCTATTATTTCTCACTTCTTCCTTTCTCGTTCCCGCCCCCTTACTTTATACGAGCCAACGAGGTACATGTATGCTTACCTGAGCTTCCTTATGTAGCGTAGTTGGCCGAATATATTACGTTTCTACGTTTCTCGACACTCCTCGACCCCACACTTGGCATAAATTATTATTAATAATTCTGTGCTGCCGCCAGCTCAGAATCGTGGTACCAAAAGAGGTGAAAATATCCATATTGGGCAAACTTTTTGTGATCGGCTCTATTCAGTGGCCACTTTTCGAGCCGAGCCGTGGCAGCAGTTGGCATATTCCTCTTCGTCCGCAGGGTCCCCTACAACGAACCTTGAGGATCGCACCGGGCCAGTCTCATTGGCGCCTGGTATTTGAATATAGGCAGGGGCCCTGAGGCTGCCCTCCCCTTCACTAACCAACCCCTCTTCACCCCAAAGAAACACCAAAGACGCACCTCCGCCGGGAAATGAATGTAGAAATGATTCAGGTCGATCTCGAACACGATCACCACCTTCGTGGCAAAATTCGTAGATTATTCTCTCGTGCCTTGTATCCGTCGCGGGCTGGATCTCATATCATGCTTGCGGATAGTGCCAATGCATTCGTTTTCAGACGCATCGGGCCCGGCAGGATTTGGTCGATCGATTTACAGTTGCCAGCCCTCAGCCAAACTTCTGTCTTCGAGGAGAAGTTCTCCCCAGATGAGTGACAATATTATATTCTTCCCCCAACCCTGTCTCTTCTCATCCCAGATCAAAGACGATAGGTTTCCTGGTGTCCAGAGTCCAATGACCGAGCAGGCCGGGCGGAATCTGCTCCGAAGAGACACGGGTCTTACCGGCAAAACTACGTACAGCGACCCATCAGCCGAGATCTGGAATTTGTATCTTGCCCGAGCAGAGAGATACGACAAGGATCACTCCGAAAGCCGGACAGCGAATACAGATGAAATACTGGTGTCTGTACATCAACTTCTGTTGATAAGGCCGTTGACTGTTGTACTCGCAATAAAGCCCCTCATCAGACTGGCCTTTTCGCTGCAGTGGTGGCTGGGTTCATCGTCGTCAGCTATCCGTGGCTGCAGCCCAATCCAACCGATCTCACCAATCAGCTACTTGCTCAAAACTCCCAACAATTGGGCACGCTCCAGAATGGGTCATCCACCCAACCAATCGTCTTTTCAACCCACGGCGTTCTCCGTGTGTGTATGATTGCCTTGTGGTGTACCAGTCTCACCTTGAGCATGGCATGCGCACTTTGAGCAACTCTCATACAACAATGGACCAGGAGATTCGTACAGGTTGCGGATAGGCCTTACAGCTCTTCGAAGCATGCTCGGATCCGTGAAATTTATCGTGGACAGGGTGGAAAAGTTCGGCCTCACGCAGCCGTCGAGGTGCTCCCTGCGCTCCTCCACCCGTCCGTTCTTCTATTCTACGCAGGGCTCGTCGATTTCCTCCTCGGCATCAACCACACCGTCGCCTGGATTTTACTCGTCACGGTGTTGGTTTCGCTCAGAGTTCTGATATGCATCGTGCTCCCAATTATCCCATTGTATTTCCACAACTCGCCGTATCCAACTCCGCTCTCAGGGCCCGTTTGGTTTACCATAGAAGCCACACCTTTGCTCAAGCGTTGGCTCTGCCAAAAAAACGGAAGACGTGCAGAACGCCATTCGCGACAGTCTCCACAAGATTTGGCAGGGCATGGTCATAGCATTCAAGAAAAAGGCCAATGACCGTACTTCACAGGCCGGCGCCCACGCGCTTCGGTGGACCCTGACATCCCTCGATGAAGACGATGAATTGGAGGATTTTCTCGATGGGCTTTTAGGATTATTCCAAGGCTCGATGAGCCAACACGCTCAGGGAGTCACGACAAATGGAGCGCGGAGCCAGTAACCGAAACGCTGTTCGCAACGTGTTCGACTAGTCTCCTCCACGAAAGAATCCGAAGACAACATCTCACCGCATACCTCGGAGTCATCTGGTGCTTCCCCAACAACATTGACCGCCATCTCCGGGCTATCCGCGACCAATGGACCCAACCAACGAGCGACTCGTGGGGGACCTTTCTCCACCGAGATGTGGGTGGTGGCGACAAGGCTAACCGATGATCCAGACCTCGTCATTGTGGTCCGTGCCCGTTGCATCCGGTCACAAATGGCGGCCATGTGGAAAAACGGCAAGTGGAAATGCACCACTTCCGAGGTCTACTTGCATCTCCAATGTCATATCGGCCAGTCCTTGGTCGTCATCGATGGGTGGTGCGCGAACAAAGGCCAACTGCAACTCGCCGTGGTGGCCAACCTGCTGATTCGCGTGCTTCCTCTCCGGCTCAGACTTAGAACTAGGCCAGGCGTATCGTTCAAGATCGACATCATGGGTATTTTAGACCAGATTTTCCCTGGGCTGGCGGAGACGGCCGTGCCAGAAGACTTGTGGGTGCGGTCCCCGGAGTCACCAATAGATCCGAGGTCATGGAGGTGTTCAGTTTAGGAATTCTACCACTGTCCTTCTGACGACGTGCTGCCGTTGACACCCACGGGCCATGGAGAAGGGTATTTTCCCCCGTCTAAATTGGGATTCACCAGGAGGTCATGGCTTTCACAAAATCCCCTATCGTTCGTACGTCACTCACAGCTAATGTCAAGCCCAGAAGCACCCCTGCACCCAAACCACAATATATCGAGTTCTTTACGTTCTCCTTTCCCTTCCCGACCGCGACAGTTTTTGTGCTTTATATCATATGGCGACGGTCAAATTGCCTCAGGACCATCGTTGTGCATAAATGCGTTCCAGCTGATCTTCTCCCTCGATCTTGCGCCGGCCGAGAAACCCGACATCCGGTTTGCACGGCACAAATCGTCCTTCCCACGCTCACTTTGGTTGAATTCGGTGGCGATATCGAGTACTTGTAGGACATTGTAGGCCAAATTGATACACCTATTCTTGGTCAAGTCATTATGACGCGACGCTCTTCAATCAGTTTATATTACACACACCACAGCTCCACCAATTCATCTGTCGCTCAGCAATATTGGACACAACCCATCGTGCAAGTATAGTGTTTCTAATAACGATGTCAAAGTCTTGTGGCAAAGTCAACGAGAGGGGGGGCGGTATCACCCCAGGGCCACACTCTCATCAAAGGTCTCTTGCGGACCATCCGACTGGCAGCTGTCGTTAAGTGCACAGCTCTGTGACTCGGGCTTCCCTCCCGCCCTCACTTTAGAATGTCTTGAGATCAAGAGTGAACGAAGCCATTGGGAAGACAACATGGAAAACGCCCAGTGGCTGGAGGTCTTACGCCCATTCACCTCCGTGAAGGATCTCATTCTACATGGGAGGTGATTCACCTTGTCGGACCCGCCCTAGAAGATCCCATCGGGGAATGAGCAACAGCCTGAGGTATTCCCCGTGCTACAAAATCTTCTCTTACAGGGTGCAATGCCATCGAAAGCAATCAAGAAGTTCACTGCTACGCATCAGCCCTCTCCGGTTGTCCTGCAGTCATCCACTGCCGGGAATGGGGATCTGGAGATTGGTGACATGTGTATATTGATTGAGAGGTCGGCGATCGATATGTGCTCTCTCCTTTCCATCCGATCGACGTTTCATGCTATCTACTTATCGCCTGCTATTCTCCCTTACATTTGTTATTCGACGCCTGTGAGATCAACTGCTGGAATTTCGCTACCATCACCTTGTTCTAGATCTCGTTTTATGATATCTTGAATATCTTATGGAATGTGGCACCTTGTCTAACAGGGCAGTGATCTCAATGTTTTCTGTGAAGTTCCAGTGTCATGTTGAGTAGGGTTAACATTGTAATAGCCATAACGATGCGTGACAGATGGTCATTCGGAGACCTTCGAATGGTTATTGGCTATCTGATACGGATTCAACTTGAGGTGCCACCTACGTTTGTGATAATTCCACGTCGTCTTGAACCCTGGCTATCCCGAGCAGATAGCACATCTATCATTTCGTATGAAGGTACCCTTGCATCAAAGCACACAAGATAGCCCACTGACATGATCATATGAGGACGGTCCATCTTCGAGTTTTTCCAACAGCGTTAGCGCTCTGGCTCGAAAAAAAAATGTTCACTTATGAAAACATGGTATACATTTACAAAGAGCTCACTACACCCAAACGCGTACAGCAGTAGTTTTATTAGTTATAATAATAACGTCGTATTAAGGATGTACAGGACAAATGGCCAGTCGCTTTGCATCATGAGGATGGGCATCCGCTTTTCGTTTCAATCTACCTTGCAGTTCGCTCAACGAAAGACCTATTGTGAGCGAGGGAGGCCGATGTAACAGGGGTCGATTCTGCGGCTTTGTGTTCAACAGCTGCCATGTTAGTGCCTCGAACGGATTCTCTTCTTTAATATCCCCTTCTCTTCCAAGATACTGGAGCGTTCGACCACAAGACCACAAGTCAGCTCGTATGGGACTGTACGAACACCTAGGCCCATCCTGACGGCCAATCTCTGGGGCCATCCATCCAGGAGTCCCGCACCAGCGATCGATCAATGAATCTGGGCCAGAGACACGAACAGAGATATCAAAGTCGATTATGAACAATTGGTCTCGAAGGGCAACGACATTTTGGGGCTTGATGTCGAGGTGGGCAATACCATGGCAATGCAAAAATGCGACACCCTCTATCAGCTGCCGACTGAAATCCACAACGTTACTGCGAAACCTCCCGAGCCGGAATCCAATATCTAGGGGAATGGCTTCGGGGAGAATGACAAACTCTGCCCAGTCCCATGTGAACATCGCAAGTAAGGGAATCGTGTGGTTATATCGCGAGTTGATTTGGTGGAGGTCGGAGAGAATCTGAAGCTCTTCAGAGTCGGGATGGAGCAGCTTCACGACAGCGGGGCTGCCATTGGACCGCGTGGCGTGTCGCATGGTGGGCTTCAGCTGAATGTACCTCATCAATTCAAGTCAAAACACAGTGTACTTGGTTGTTGTACCTGAATCAGCGGCGCCCAGCCATTCTCGTCTTCTTCGTTTGACTCCAACGTGTACCCTGCTCGAGTGAATGCATCCACAACCTGGCGATCGTGGTAGACGTGCTCGCCACGCTGCATGCCATTGACGGTATTGCCCCCTTGGCCCCCGCGATTTGGTCGGGATCGCTTAGGGGGTTTAGTAGCGTCTCCGCCAGTGTCACCATCACCATGCGTCCCTTCCGACATGAATGTCTCTTTGAAATTGTCAAAGACGTCAGAACCGAGTAACGTGATGCGTTCCTGAATGCTTCCAAGCTCGGTTCTGTCACTTCGTATAATCGATACCAGATTGTAAATTTCGAATATAGCGACAAACAACTCGGACGGTCGCATCCAGTTTTGGACGTCCGAGTCAAAGAAAACCTAGAAGAACCAGTGAGAAAACACAGGATTGTTCGCATTCAAATGAGCGTACCGTAGGATCAGCGCCCTGTTGAAAAACAAAGTATCGTGTCACCCTACCAGAGTTCTCGATGTACAGTGCCACGACAATGAACAGATTTTTATGAATCTGGCGCCCCAGTCGGGCAGCACATGCAGCCTGAAGAAGCATCCCATATCGGTCGCTTTGATCAGCCTCTGACTGAACTTCAACCAGAAGGTACACCAATTGATCAACGGAAACATGAAAATCGCTTCGTGGGGTGTAGCGGCATTCCTTCTGCAGGGATTCGACGGCGACAATAAGCTTGAATGGCCAGTCGCAACCACTGCAACAGATATAACCTCCAGAGCGGATAATAGAACAATAGCAACACCCACAATGCGTGCCGTTCCCTTGAACCGAGAACCAAATGGAAGTGCCACCCCAAGTAGTCAAGGACCCACCGGACATTCTCCTCTTTGATGACCTTGCTTTGCTTCCAAGACTCGTCTGACAACGCGTTAACAAGATTTAACAATTGACATTCGCTGGAGATGCGGTCTCCTTGCTCGACGCCTGTGGGAGCGTCTTCAAAGTATTTGTCGAATTCGTGAAGTAGACCCTTGAGAAGCGGAACCATAAGGTTCTGTGACAATTTCAATGACCAAAGTGGTATGTGATTTAATGAAACATACTGTAGACTCAATCCAACGCCGCTGCTGCAGTTTGGTCCTGAATTCCATAAGAATGACCGGTTTGGTACCACGCAATTCAACCATCCCGTTGCACTCGACGGCGGCCCGCCCACCAAAAGATCCTTGAGCAATTGCGTTGATGGTGACCGCAGGCCAAGAGTCACGTGTTTGAGCGGGAGGCGTTCCGGACAGCAATTGGGATGGAGCGCGATCTAAAGCAAAAATGCATGATAGGTTGCAATGAATGACGAAGACATTGTCAGCTCACCAGAAGGAAGCTCCACAATAATGTGCAGGTGTTTGGGGCTAGGTGGCTCGGGCCACACTTCCGCGATTGACTCAGCTGGACCCAACTTTACAGCAAATTGCGACAGTTCCTGTCCCGGAAACTGACTTCCAATGCGTTCAAAAAGAGTGTCGGATGGCTCGAGAGGGATATCCTCCTTAGGCTAAAGTGGTGTCACCTGTAATGCGAGGACTAATCAGTAGAAATGACGCACCTTCCAGAGAGTGAGTTCATCGGCATCGATACCCTTGAGTCGATTTGGATTCTTTAAAGCAATTGCTTCATTCAGACCGTCAACAGGCTCCGAGGCTTCGATTTTGACACGGAATAAAGCACCTAGCCGAACCACGTAGACGAAAAGATTGAGTAAAGTCATAGCACATACGAAGACAACTGATGGGTGTCGATAGTGATGGAACGAAGGGAGGCAACCCCGAGCTGAGCTGAAAGGTGACCCATCTTCACATCACACTAGTACTCCTGAAGTACTCCTGATTGACTTCCGATCGAGACTGTGTAATGATGTATCGCGCACGTGACTCTTTTGTTCTACGAAGAAAGGGGAACCTCGACCCGAACTTGGGATATTCTTCTTCGTCCGCAGGGTCCCCTACAACGAA
>QFEY01004830.1:0-11917 GCA_003316435.1 Russula virescens | reverse complement strand
TGAAGAGGCTTGTTGGTTGGACAGACGTCGAGAATGCACTTCAACGATTGAACTTGCTCACGCTGGAGGAAAATCTGATGACGACAGTGGCCAGCATCCAGGCCATACCCGAAGTCCACGAAACGGTAACGGAGAGAAGAGAGGTCGTCCAAGGAGCTAGACGTGCGTAACATCCTGTCACTTCGTACAAGTGCTGACTTTTCCCTGTCTTTGTGAAACAGCAATGAGTCAAATACAACGTGTGTTGCCCCCAATGCTTCGTCACTTATCATTGTCGCTGAGACACTCACAGGGAACTGGCCGCAAGAGAGCTTTCAAACATGGCTAAAACCTCCGGATCCTTTCCACAATCATGCCATTGCATACGGAATCCATCACGAAGGGACTGCAGCATGGTTTATTGGAGGTACCACATTTGAGGAATGGAAGAAGAATGGCTCCCTACTCTGGGTCCGTGGCAATCGTACGCTTCTTTTTGGCCTTTCATGATCGTAAATTGACTTTAGGGTTTTCAGCGGGATCGGGCAAAAGTGTCCTTTGGTACGCTCTTCAACGACTGCCTTGATGATGGGAAACTTACGCTGTCATTAAGTTCAGCCATCGTCGAGGACATTAAGCATATCCCACAATCCGGTTATGCCCTGCTCGCCTTTCATTATTTTGACTTCAGGGACGTTTCCAAACGTGACGTACGGGGTTTGCTCACGTCCATTCTCATACAACTGGCCGAAGCTTCTCACGATTGCTGGAACACACTCTCTCAATGCCATGCTGACTGCAACAATGGTTTGGAACAGCCGAATGAAACCTCTCTTGCTGAATGCCTTGAAAGCATGCTGGGCATTATGGAACCAACCCCAGTCTATATTATCGTGGATGCGTTGGACGAATGTTCGGATCAAAATGGCACTCCATCCGCCCGCGAAAAGGTTCTTGGCTTTGTGCGTAAACTTATCTCCACAAACCACTCCAATCTATTCGTTTGTATTACAAGCCGACCCGAGCAAGACATTACCGATGTTCTTAATCCCTTGACATCCTCGTCGCGTCGTGTGTCCCTTCACGAGGAAAGTGGCCAAAAGGAGGATATCAACCAATATATCCGCGCATTTGTTCACTCGGACAAGTCAATGCGTAGGTGGAGAGAAGAGGACAAAAAACTTGTTATCGATACGCTCACTGAACATGCTGGAGGCATGTAAGGCGCCTTGTTCGATTTCATAGAGATTCTCATTCATGATTTCGAGCAGGTTTAGATGGGTGTATTGCCAGTTGGATACCCTACGTCGGTGCATGCCCTCAAGTATCAACAGGGCTCTAAGAGAACTGCCCACTATTCTCGACGACACGTATGAACGGGCACTGCAAGGGATTCCTAAAGAGCAGCAGAACCATGCGCAGCGGCTTTTCCAGTGCTTGGTCGTAGCTGTTCGACCGCTTACTGCTGAAGAGCTCGCGGAGGTATTCGCAATCGAGTTTGACTCAGATGCGGGGCCTAGTCTCAGGGTGGAGTGGCGTCCTACAAATCCAGAAGAAGCTTTACTTACTGCGTGCTCCACTCTTATCACCGTTGTCGACAATTCTGGCTCAAAGGTCGTTCAATTCTCTCACTTTTCAGTAAAAGATTACTTGACTTCTGAACGCCTCCGGGAAACCGAGATCCAAGACATTCGTAGATATTACATTCCCGCCAATGAGGCCCACGCCGTTCTCGCGCAAGCCTGCTTGACAGTGCTACTACAGTTGGACGAGAGAATAGAGAGGTCGCAGCTTGCGTCGTTTCCTCTGTTACCCTACGCCGCTCAGCACTGGCCCGAACATGCCAGATCCGAGGAAGTGGAAGTACGAATCAAAGATTTTATGACGCGTCTATTCAATCCCAAGAGGTCACACCTTAAGGCATGGCTCTGGATAAACGACCTGGACTCGGACACCAAACGACCCATGGATAAACTCGATGGACATCTGTCGTCTAAACTTGAGGCAACACCGCTATACTATGCGTCATTATGTGGCCTTAGTTGGCTGTCAAAGTATCTCATCACCTCGCGCTCAGAAGATGTAAACGCCAAGTGTGGCCGCCATGGAAGTCCGCTGCATGCAGCGGCACGCAATGGATACATTGCCGTCGCGCGCGTGCTACTCGATTATAGGGCCAAGGTAAACGCGCCAAACCAGTACCGGAAAACTCCGATGTCCCTTGCGTACGAGGGCAAATACGATGAGGTCATAGAGCTGCTGCTAGGGCGTGGCGCGAGAGTCGAGGGACTTTTCGATTATCGGGGGCGTCTATTGCACCGGGCGTCTGCCGATGGCCGAACCGAGGTCGTCCGGCTGCTGTTGCGTCGCAAGGCCGACGTGAACGCGAAGGGCAATATGGAGTGGACACCACTACACTTCGCGGCGAGTCATGGACACATCGAGATCGCGCGGATGCTCGTGGAGCGCAAGGCAAACGTAAATGCCCTAGACCAGGGCCACAGTACCCCCATGCATCTGGCATCGCGACGGAGACATACCGAGATCGTGCAGTTGCTACTTGACAACGGAGCCGACGTGCAGATCCGGGGGGATGACGGTAAGACGGCGCTCGAGATGGCTAATGCCTCTGGGCATAAAAAGATTGTAGAACCACTGGAACTATATGGCGCCAAGAGCGAATCCCATCATTTGGCAAGCGAAGCAGATGGTTCGAGGCGTTAACTATCTCCTGTCGTTGTTCATGACCGTGGACACTGAATTTGTCTCGCAGGTGGAACCTTGCGGCAAGACATGCGAAGTTGGCTCTCGCCCCCTGATCCGTCATGGTGGAAGAACCATAACATCATCTACCAATCGCACCTCCGTGGGACCGGAGCGTGGTTCGTCCACGGGGACATCTTTTCACATTGGAAAGTGTCCAGTTTCCTTCTTTGGATTCATGGGAAACGTCAGTTTTTTCCCTGTCTATATACTTTCTCTGAGACTGTGGGCTTTCCCCTTTTGTAGCCGGCTCAGGAAAGAGCACCCTTTGGTACGGTATCCTTTCGATATTTCCGCCCTAAGAACTTATGGTGGTGGCCAGTTCTACAATCATCCAGGACATCGACGTCCTGCGGAGACATGGGCTTGCGTCACTGGCATTTTTTTATTGCAATTCTGGACTCGGAGAGGATCAAACGAAGGATTTGCGTGGGCTGCTCTTATCTGTGCTTTTCCAGCTTTGCGACCAGTCGGACTCGTACGACAATATCCTTTCTGCTCTTTATTTGGCACACCGTTTAAGTTATGGGATGCAAGATCCCAGTGACGGTGCACTTGTCCGTTGTCTTACGGACATTCTGGAATGCCCTGGACAAGCCCCGGTCTTCCTGATAATCGATGGCCTGGATGAGTATTCGAATACATCGGCTATTCCATCCCCCCGCAGGAATGTTCTAATATTTTTGGAGGAACTCGTCAATTTGCAACTTCGAAATGTGCACATATGTGTCACAAGCCGACCTGAGATTGACATCCACGCAATCCTCGACCCTTTGGCCCTTTGTTCTATTTCCTTACACGACGAAGTCGGACAGATGGAGGACATCATTGACTATATCAGGTCTATCGTTAACACGGTTCCAGAGATGCGAATGTGGAAAGCGGAGGATAAGCAACTGGTCATCGATGAGCTCACAAAAAGTGCAGACGGATCGTAAGGCATCGATATCTCTTTTTTTATGACATCTATTGATATTTTTAATCAAGCTTTCGATGGGTCTATTGCCAGCTCGTCTACCTCCGCGGCTGTCCCCCAAGACGTCTCCGGCGTGCTCTTTCCGAACTACCGGAGATGCTTGACAAGATGTATGAGGGAATCCTGCAAGAGATCAGCACGGCAAAGTGGGAATCCGCCCACCTTGTCTTCCAATGTGTCGCAGCAGCTTCGCGCCCGCTCCATATCGAGGAGCTAGCAGAGTTTCTCGCATTGGATTTCGAGACGGGACCAGTTCCGAAGTTTCACGAGGGTTGGCGCTTGGACAAACCACTGAACGTGCTGTCTATATGTTCCACATTGCTTACCGCCATCATTGTGGAAGAACAACACTCCCGAGGAATACAGTTCACTCACGTTTCTGCAATGGAGTTCTTAACCTCTACTCGCCTTGCCCAAAAACCTGACCCCATCCTTCGCCGTTTCCATATTTCCATGACCCTTGCTCATACCCTCGTTGCGCAAGCGTGTCTCGGCATTCTATTTCACTTTGACGGAAACGTCACCAGTGACAGCCTACAAGAATATCCCCTCGCCGCATACGCTGCCGAGAACTTGGTTTTCCATGCCAAATTTGAGAACGTGTTGCGAAGCGTGGAAGATGTCATAAAAATCCTCTTTGATCCAAACAAACCACATTTTGCCATCTGGCTTTGGTTATACGATCCAGAGGACGATCCATGGCGTCGAACCGAGCGGACGGAAAGACCGTTACAACCAAGAGGAACCCCCTTGCATTATGCCGCTCTTTATGACCTAGACACCATTGTACACTTCCAGCTTAACGAGCGCTCACAGGACATAGACGCTCTGGGCTTCGACAACAACTCGACTCCACTGCATCTGGCGTCGGGCCATGGATGCGCAAACACCACGCGCATCCTTCTCAAGCATGGCTCAGATGCAACACACCAGGATGAGCTCGGGTTGACTCCACTGCATCGAGCGTCACAACATGGCCACATAGAAGTTGTTCGTCTCCATCTCGAACACGGCTTAGATGTAAATACCAGTGACAACAGTGACTGGACCCTGCTACATGGGGCGTCCCAAGATGGAAATTTGGACATGGTTCATTTCCTCCTTGAACATGGAGCAGATGCGCATGCCTCGGACCATGGTGGTTGGACTCCACTACAGCTCCCTTCGTATAACGGATATCTTGCAGTGGTTCTAGTGCTCCTTGAGCACGGTGTTGACGCGAATACCCGTGACAGCGGTAACTGGACACCCTTGCACAGCGCGTCGCAACAGGGACACTTGAAAGTTGCTCAGGTCCTCCTTGAGTATGGAGCCGATGCAAACTTCAGCGACGACAGCAATCAAACTCCACTGCATTTGGCATCGCGAGCGGGATATCTTGAGCTCGTACAACTTCTCGTCGAGCGCGGCGCGGCGGCAAGTATCCATGTACGGAACAGCAAGGACCGCACGCCATTGCAGGAAGCGTCGGTGAATGGACATCATGATGTTGTACAGTTATTGTCGGAGTATGGGTGCCAGATAGACTGAGGGGTATGGACTACGCAAACGATGACCTTGTTGTAGAGGTGTACGATTATTGTCCTTAATGCTGAAGTCTGAGTGTGTTTTTAAAAAAAATGGTGCCACCCCGGAAAGTGGCTATAGTCGCGTGGCTGACTTTGATTTGCGGTGTTTGTCATTGTGTGGTGCATCCGTAAAATCGATCCACTCCCCTGCATTCAACCATCTATCGCCATAATTTGCTGTCTTTCTCCCCTATGCTGGACGCGTTTATTTCTGACGTCTAATTGTACCAGGCGATCGAGGACATTGGTGCGAGCCGCTTTTACGATTAGCTGGCAGGACTGGGGAGCGTTTTCGGAAGAGGGCGAGGTAGGGGGCAACTCCACCATTATCTTGATACGTCTCAAAATATT
This sequence comes from Russula virescens, assembly GCA_003316435.1. NCBI lineage: Eukaryota > Fungi > Basidiomycota > Agaricomycetes > Russulales > Russulaceae > Russula > Russula virescens. The sequence goes on along the minus strand of QFEY01004830.1, from coordinate 6,280 downwards.
GGTGGAGCTGCTTTCCACTCTCTCCCTCCTGGATAAATGGACCAAGTAGAACGGCCAAGGTATCTACGCCTCGTCCTATACGATGACCCCTCATTAATCGCCAAATTTGTGAAGGAAGCTCTTGGGAGAGAATGACGTTGAGAGGGGATCCTGCGGCACAGATGCACTCGAGCACATAAACGAAGTTTCGCAAGCAACTGGTATAAATGTTCGGGCGTTTCAGGAAGAGGGCGATGGTAGAAAGTACTTCCGCCATGATTTTCACGAATTTTGGCGGAATTGCTTTCCACCCTTGCCCTGCTAGCTAAATAGTTGGGCTTCTGCTATTCCTGATCCATGGACAAATCGCAGCATCGTCTATCGAGCTACGCAACAGCGGGATCGCAGCGTGGTTCGCCCAGAATGGATATCGTCACAGTCCGAGTTAACCTTCCACGGATTCAGCGGATACGCCGGTTTTCGCTGAGACTGGTGACATTCCCCTACAATAGCGATCCCGGGGAAGAATATTCTTTGGTACGTCATCCTGTCGACATTTCCGTCCAGATAACTTATGGTGTTATCCGGAAACATGACATCGACGATATACGAAGATGTGGGATGTTCACATCGCTCGCATTTTTGTTACTGTAAAAATGTATGCAGGAAGGGCTTTCGGTTTTCTATCCGACAGACAGAGGATATAGTCTATCTGTGTCTAATGGGCATTTTGAAACACCCGACAATACCGGTCTTCCTGACTGTTGATGGCCTGCACCACAAGCCGTGACCGACATCCAGGAAGTCTTTGATTACTTTTGTCCCATTTTATTACACGATGATGGCGGACAGATGGAAGACATCAACGACTATACCAGGTTCGTCCTATGTAGTCCTTGAGCTTACCATAAATGTTTATGTTTCGACCACAGTGGCTGAACTCCATTGCAACCTTCTTCGCATCTATCACACGACATCGGGGCGTTCTGATGCCACTTTAGCACGACGCGAATACTTGTGATAACGGTAATTAGACAAACCTTAAACAGCTCGTCGCAACAGCTGGCATGGTGAGCAAGAACCGAGGATTTTGTAGAGCTTTCAGTACAGGACTAGTTGGAAAGGAGTCCGGCCCTTCTTGTTCGGGACAACGAGCGCCGGACTCCTTTTCAGGCAGTATCGGTACTAGTACGTCAGGGATATTACGAAGTTGTTGGAGTGTTGGAAGAAATTCTGAGAAGACCAGATGTATTCCCTATGCAGAGGTCTCACCGTGTCCTGATGCTGTACAATATACGATACTGCGTAAAGGCCGAGGGGTCAGGCTGGTCAGGGGTGGATCGAAAATCATATCATATCACGTTTCTGTTATCACGATAAGCCAAAATGTTGGAAGGGGTGCATGACATCTACACGTTTCCAGGCTAGCTCGGCGATCTCAGTTGCTCCAAACTGGAGATGTGATGGAGTGGCCGGTCTTGGGTATTTCACGCAATCAAGTGCTTTTTGGCCGATTGTCCGATCGTTTCTATGTAGTTGGTGCCAGTGGATGTCGTCGATCGCATCGGATGTTTGCGCGTTGAACGTTGAGCGCTTGAGCCCTAGAGTGGAAGCCCGTCGTAACAGTCAAGGGGGGCGTTGGTAACAGTATCGTTCGGCTTTAGAACATGGGCTCGGATAAAGGGCTCGTCCATTGCGGATCGACGGACTCACGGAGAGCACATCTCCTGAGTAACTCCTTACGACTTGTTCTCGGATGGAAAGGGGTCAATTTAGATGTTTTCATGAAGGGGGGATTGTCTTATAATGTACGGAGTGAAGCTTATGGAACAAAAGTTGGGGGTGACCATAATAGATCGGATCTTGGCCCGCCCGCCATGATTCTTTAGTAGTTTTTTGACAGCGACATGAACACAGGTGTAGTCCGTCACTGTCGTTGCTCGATCGCAAGTCAGCAGATACCTGCGTACAGCATACGATTGCTCCACGCTGGTACTCCGATGGACTACCATTGTATAGATAGTACGCGCGGTCTACTATAGTACGCGCGTCCCGTGACAAACGACTTCCCCTTCCTCTAACAGCACAGTAATAGACTTCTTTCTTTACTCCCTTTCGAATATGGCGCTGCAGCGCCGCAATTCAGTGAGCCATGACTTCCCATACTCTGTTCTTGGAATGAGGGCAGACGACGAGGAGTCTCTGTGCGCGGAAACGTCCGTTCAAAAGTCGACACGTCGGAGCCCTTTCACGCGCTAAACGGCATCTCCACCGACACGACTCTCGAACTCTCGAAAGATCTCCGCCTTCCTCGACTTGCTCATGGCATCATACTCGGCACTCTTGACTGCCACGCGGAGGTGGTGGTGGATGGCGAACAGTACGTCGTAGACAGTGACGTGGGCTTTCCCAGGCGACAGTCCGAAAACTTCGAACGTCCAGGGGAGGTCACCCACACGAAGTTCCAAAGAGGGCAGAGGTGGGCTGGGGGCGGGCGTAGCGAGGATGGCGAGCGAGAGGTATGGGTTGGACTGGGAGGGAGGATAACGTACGTCGTACTAGAGGCTGGGCGCGACGAGCGCGGGATGGAAACACACGTTAAGGGTTAGAAGGGCTGGTGACAACAAGGAATTGGATGGTAACGAGAACGCCACGTTGGGGAGGTGAGGGGGCGTCGAGGGTCCAGAGCGAGAGACGAGGTCGAGGATGCTGGAGATGGGATGGAGCGCACCTCCGTGAAGGAATTCTCATTGAAACGTGCGGGACGATCCTTGGTGCGGAGTGTTGATGGATGTGGGAACATTCACTCCGGAAACGTGTTTTTTGTGAGGTAAAACTGTGCGGAATATAGTATAATGCCGTCCTAAGTTGAGATGGTCAGAAAGGTTGGGCTATTCTGACTATAAACTGGGCCGACAGATTTGGGGTGACACTCCATGAGTTTTCGGACTCAAAATTGACATTGTCTTTACTGCCAACAATCTTATGCGTGGCTCAATTTACAGTAAAGGTAAGGAATCCAAGCTCTCAATCATCGGGAACTTGCTCCGGCTTCTCCCTCAAAACCCGTGTTACACTGATGATTGTATATATAGTAGTACTCATCGTTTCTATGGTCTCTGTCTCACTCACGGACAAATGTTGAAATTTCGGAAAGTTTTCGAGTCAGAAAGTTTGTTGCTCTACAGGGCCTTATCAGACTCTTTGACAGCGACAGCGACATGAAAACAGGTGCAGTCCGTCAATGTAGTTGCTTGATCACAAGGCAGTAGGTACATGCGTACAGCGTACGCATGTTGCACGCTGTATAGTACGGATATACGCGTGTACCGTGACATGTGGTAGAAAACGGAAGCGTTAGGACCCATGCTCATATTACTGTACTAAAAGCATGCACTATTCCACGAAGGGCTACGTGGGGTTCTGCGAGACGCATATAAATGGACTAAATATATAAAAAACCCGTGACATCCCGGTGCGACTTGTCCCACAACCTCTATTTCCCTAACAGCACAGTAATAGACTTCTTCCTTTACTCTCTTCGAATATGGTGACGCAGCACAACCATTCAGTGGACGATGACTTCCCATACGCTGTCCTTGGAATGAGCGAGGATGAGTCCCCGTGCGCGGACATGTCCGTTCAAAAAGTCGACACGTCGGAGTCCTTTCCCGCGCTCAACGGTATCTTCGCCGACACGACGCTCGAACTCTCGAAAGATCTCCGCCTTCCTCGACTTGCTCACGACATCATACTCGGCACTCTTGACTGCCGTGCGCAGTTGGTAGTGGATGGTGAGCAGCACATCGTGGACAGTGACGCAGGCTTTCCCAGGGGACTGCCCGGCGTCGGGGGAAACGTTGAACAGCCAGGGGAGATCTCCCACTCGAAGTACCAGAGACGGAAGAGGCGGACTGGACGCCGGCGCGGCTAGGATGGCAGGCGAGAGGTGCGGGTTGGTCTGGGTAGGGGGGTGACGCACGTCGTACTGGAGGCTGGGCACGACGAGCGCGGGATGGAGACACACGTCGCCGGGGGTCAGAGGCGGGCTGGGTGCACGCGTGGCAACGATGATAGCAGGCGAGGGATGTGGGTTGGACTGGGTGGGGGGATGAGACACGTCGTACTGGAGGCTAGGCGCGACGATCTCAGGACGGAGATACTTGTTGGAGGTCAGAAGCGGCGGTGGGGTGAATGGAAGGGCGTTTGCTTTGGGATCCGGCGGGGTAGGAGCATAAGGCGAGGAGGCCGCTGAGTTGACTCGCGACGAGAGGGAAGGGACTCTCGATGACCCGGGCGACGGGATATAGGCCACCCATGGGGCTAGGATTGCGACTGTTGAAACTAGCATCCATACCCTGCCGCGTTTTTTGAGATCATGATGACAAAGAACACATACCGCCGTTTTCGACGAGCACGGCAAATCGATTTCGCCGCAAAAAACTCTCTACTAAATCTGCAGTGAGGATGCCCTATGTCCAGGCATGACTGTTAACACCTTGGCATCGATCCAACATTTTATTATGGACTCGGACGTACCACTTTTCCAATGACCTGAAGATCATCATCGTGGGCGAGGGCTATGGTCCCCTCGGGGCATTTCTTTTGGAGCGCACTAAGTAAACGAACTTCAAGCAAACGGGCATACGCGTGCGGACAAACCTCCGCGATATAATCCAAAATCCCAAGGAGTGGGTCGCGATACTGGAATAAAGGTACCTTCTATTTCCGTCATCTCGCCTTGGGGAGACTACCTACCTTCGAAGCGTTTGGAACGGCGGTAACGGTGACTTGGATCTCATCCTCGCGATGGTTGTCCGGATCGTCAGGAAGGGGTTCTGCTGCGGCACGGAGCCTGGTGCGGAAAGGCAAAACGCGCTTTGCTCTGAAGCCCCTGATGAAGACGCATTGATTCAGCCTCGAGGGTGTATCCTTTTGATTTAAGAAAAAAAAAATCAGTGCATGGAGAATGAACAAAACTGGGAAAACGGACTGAATCGAAAACACTGCAGTGGTGTCCTACTGCTCCTTGGCTGTTGTTGCAGTCAAAACATCGCCCACCCCTCTTCGGTGACTCGGGTATCAGAGAGATTTCCGCTTTCCCAGTGCGGTCAAAAAATGCAGCAGTAGCCCATGAAGCAACCAACGTATGCCCAGTAACAAGAATGAGGTCTTCCATGCGTTCGACTGCACTAAATCCGCGCTTCTGTGACCAAGAGAACCAACTGGCAACATTGTCTCGGATGTATTCCTCGAATATCTTTGTGCGGATTACATCTTTGCGGTAACCATCGTCACGAATTGACAAAAGGGCTCCGGGACCCTGACACTGATACGTGAAACCCTCAGCACTGCTCGAATGAGTCGACTCAGTCTCAGGTTGTTTCGGAACAGTGCTACAACTTACTCGCGGGGACTCTCGGCTTGTATGTTATTAATGTTTCTCTGTCTCACCACGTTGGGGGTTTTGTAGTCCCCTTTCTCGAAACGTGATACGTGGATATTGGGGAATTGGTCCTGTTTCAAAGGACCGTAATGCTCTGGTTTATCTTCACCAAATTTTTGGTTTGAGGGATCATCCCAAGGAAGAGTCACATTGAACATGCGATAGAAAAAACCGTTATGAAGATAGCCAACATCGCCGATCGAGACTTCGTCGTAAAGACCCTCCACAGGTTCTGGTTCCCACAACGCACATCCGTTATACAGGGATGAGAGTTGCTCCCGGTAAACATTGTAGGGTTCGTCCGCTGGCATGGAAAGAAAGAAAACTAGTGGGCACAGCCGTCAGGGTTCAGGATGATAATACTGTACAAGGTGGAATACGTCGATTGGGCCTGTAAACCCATCAATCCCTATACTAGTACAGTGTGGGAATGGACTTACTGTAACAGCTACACAGTTGGCATCACAAAAGTGCAATATAGCCCTGTAAGGGCGGCCCTGTCTACAAGCTACTGCCACATTGGGAACCACTTGTATTTATGAGTCATCTCATGCAAGGCACGCCTTCTCGTGGCAAAGAAAGGACCACTGGACTTGTAGATAAACCAAAGGTTGTGATGTCGGAAGTGAGCACGCATCACACAGGAAGGATCTCAAGTGTACCAGTGAGTACAGCAACTGAGGAAACACATGTCGAGTATGATACCACCTATGGCAGGGGTACCAAAACAGTACCAAATACAAATTAATTAACTACTACTAAGTAGCAATAAGTACCCTAAGTGGCAAAACCAAGGGGGGCGCGGAATTAAAAAAAAACACCGCGGGTCGGTTTTTTTGGAACTGGCATTTTGGG
>QFEY01004773.1:0-11177 GCA_003316435.1 Russula virescens | reverse complement strand
TGGAGTTGCAAGGTGAGTGGATGCCTGGCCAATGTCACACCGGTTGTGTGTTGGTATGCCTGTAGGGCAGAGTCGAAACGGACGCGAAACTGCGCGCCTCCTGAAGCAGTCATGACACGAGTTGGCGAGATGTTAGGGAGAATTCGGAGAGGGAGACGGAGGAGGTGGAAGATGTAATGGGTACTGGTGATAGAAGTGGTAGAAGGCTAAGTCAGCCCGGTCCGGCCGCCGCGTGTTGGCAAAGTCGGGCCGTACAGTAAAGGGCAGTTCACTCTAGCGTCTTTGAGAGAGTGTGTGCGTATCACCACCTCTCCCTGTAATGTTGTCGATATGAGCGATGAGCAGCTCACCCTAGTTGTTGCGCCTTTCCACTTTAACAAGTGACATCGCCCGCGCATGGAATGCCTTGTCACTCGATTCTTCACCCATTCTTCTCACGAGTCACGACCCACGAGAACCTGTCCCCAGCCTGACCCCAACCCGATCTGCATGGCGCCTATCGCCTTGAAAACTGGTTTATTGCCTCGCATACGTCACGGTTGAGAGGGTTAGAATACCACCTCTGCCGGTGAGTACTTGTGTTCTACTACTAGTATTACGCGGTAACTTCGACGTCCTTGCTCATTACGACCAGTCATGTCTGCCACCGCTCTATTCTTATTTCTTTCCTCGGTCCACGACAGGGTCTCTTTAACGTTGCCAGCGTGACTACGAACAAACTCGTACCACCCTTGAGTTTGAAAATCCCAAGTTGGAGTTGTAATGATTGTAATTGGCGGCACCGAGCAGGATGGCATCAAGGAGAAGGAGCGGAGGATAAATCATGATGTACGTCTCGACGATCCACGCGCTCGGCTATCCTCACCCGTTTGCGCCCCGGTCGTTCATTATCGTGCGAGCTCCACTCGCCAAGTCCAAATACTCGTCGAACCTCAAGGTCCAGCTGCCAGTGGTCGCACCAAATCACTCTACAATATTGCGACCGACGACCCAAGCATACATGTACGACCTCTCCAGGCCAAGAAGATCACAACCTTTGTCACCACTTCCAAATTATCGGACATCAAAATTTATTCTATCCATTCATCCGTCACGTCTTGCCTTTGTCGCGTCCTCTTCTACCTCGTCCCACTGGATGATCATTCCGATTTACTATCTCTAGTCACACATAATCTCATGACCAACATGATTCCCAGACAGATGCCAAAGTGGAAAAATTCCAGACGCTCAGGTTCCATAATTCCCAGGCTCGCCCTACATGATCGAGCTTGATTAGCTTAATCCCTCGAACAATTTAGCTAACTCCGCCTATGTCATCTAGGCCCCTTCTCCCTCCATTAACTGGACCGGTGGTAGCGAACACCATGACCTCTCGACAATTACCCCCCACTATGCATCCTCGAATTAGGTGTATACTACTCCTGGTTCGTCTACACGCTCCTTGCCTTCCGGAGGCATGGACCATACATCCCATCCACTCCAGCCATCACACACTTGGATGTCAACTCGACCCCGACCAATTGTCCAATGAAAACTTTTCAGCAAATTTTTAAGGATAATTGAGAATATCAATCGGAACGGAGTACGCGGCTGATACACGCGGAGTGTTTCAAAAGGTCGATTGCAGCATCAAAATCTCGTGTTACCTGTCTGAAATGCTCGAAATGTAGGACTTCAGTAGCATTTTCCCATTATACATGTTAACATTTCCCTATGGCCTATGTCATAGTATTTATCAAAGAGAATTTCGATTGCGTCGTAAGACAACTTTTGTAGTATGAAAGTACCCAGACGAGAGAACGGCGTCCTTCCCCAAAGCCACCTAATAAAGAATCTTATTCATGTCAGCACACATGGGGGCTGCTAGATCTGTGAGGTAACCTAGGCTATAGGGTCGGTACTACACTGAACGAGGAAGCGTGCGAGATCCAAGTGACCGCGTTTTGACGCCAGATGCAGCGGAGTCGACCTGTGTTTATCCCTGGCTGACACATCAGCACCATGCTCAACGAGGATCTGGGCGAGAGCCAGAGAACCCTGTTCCGCCGCCTGATGCAGCGGGGTCCGCCCGTTGTCACGCTTCGCTGACACGTCGGCGCCGTGCTCGAGGAGGATCAGCGCCAGATCCAAGTGACTGTGACTTGACGCGTGATGCAGCGGGGTACATCCAAATCTATTCTTGGCCGACGCATCGGCGCCGCGCTCGATGAGGATCTGCGCGAGATCAACATAACCACGTTCCGAGGCCCAATGCAGCGGGGTATCCCAATCACTGCCCTCTGCTGACACGTCAGGGTTGTGTTCAATGAGAAACCGCGCGAGATCCAGCCGACGGTGGATTAATGCCAAATGCAGCGGGGTCCACCTATTTTCGTCCCTGGCCGAGACGTCGGCGCCGTGTTCGACGAGGGTCCGCGCAAGATCCAGGTGGCCATGAATCGCCGCCAGATGCAGTGGGCCCCGCTCGTCATCATCGTTGACTGACAGGTCAGCACCGTGCTCGACGAGGATCCGCGCAAGACCCAGGTTAGTGTTTCTCAAAGCCCAATACAGCGGGTTCCACCCGTTGTTGCCATTAACTGATACGTCGGCACCTCGCTCAACGAGGATACATGCGAGATCCACGTGATTGCGCACCATCACCCAATATAGCGGGGTATGTCCGTTCTTGTCCTTAGCTGATAAATCGGCGCCGTGCTCGACGAGACTCCGCACGAGATTCACATCATCGTCTTCCAACGTCCCACGAGGGGTTCGCCCATCATTCCTCTTGGTTGACATGTCGGCGCTATGTTCGAGATGGTGCCGTGTGAGATCCAAGCGATGCATTGCCCAAAGCAGCGGGGTCCGCCCGTTCTTGTCCTTAGTGGATAAGTCGGCATCATTCTCGATGAGTAGTCGCGCGAGGTCCTCATTACCGCGTTCCACCGCCCAACGCAGCGTACTCCACCCGTACTTGTCCTGGACGGACGCATCGGCACCATGCTCGACAAGCAAACGCACGAGCGCCACATCACCGATTTCCACCGCAGAACGAAGCGGAACGAGGCCATCGTTGTCTTGGGCTGACACATCGGCACCATGCTCGACGAGGAACTGTGCGAGATCCATTTGACGGCGTTCCACCGTCCAATGAAGCAAGGTCCTTCCGTCGTTGTCCTTGGCCGACATATCGGCGCCGTGCTCGACGAGGAACCGAGCGAGCTCAAAGGGGCAGTTAATCATCGCCCAACGCAGAGGGGTCCATCCATCGTCGTCCTTGACTGACACGTCGGCACCGTGCTCGACCAGAAACCTCGCGAGATCCAAGCGTCTGTTAACTAACGCCAAATGCAGCGGCGTCTGCCCATCCTTTTTCTTCGCTGAAATAAGCGCACCATGCTCAATGAGCAGCCGCGTGACTTCCACGTGACCACTAGCAGACGCAAAATGTAGCGGGGTCAATCCTTCCTTGTTCTTGGCTGAAACCCGCGCACCGTGCTCGACGAGAACGCGGACCACTTGGATAAACCCATTTCGTGACGCCAGGTGCAATGGAGTTGACTTACTATGAAATCCCCGGGTATTCACATCCTGTGGGCGCAGCATCACCAAAAACTTGACAATATTGTGTAACCCACAGAACGCGGCATAATGTAACGCCGTTCCTCTGAAGGACATCGGGCGTTCTGCTCGCTGGTGAGTCAAAATAGGGTCGTGTATGCAGAGCCAGACTGCAAAATGTTGTTTCCTCGGGTCAAACAATTCTTTCATTCCTTCTTCTGCATTTTCCGACACACCCTCAAAACGCGCGTGCTCGAACCAGTGCTCCGCAGCGTATTCGGCGAGTGAGAACTTCTCCAGGTCATCTCCAGCAACATTTTCATCGAGGTGTAGCAAAATGCCCAGACACACTTGTGCGATGAGGGTGTGAGCGGGAGTCATGGAGACATGGTAACAGCGAGATGTAGAGTCACTTTTGTCTGCAAAGCGGGAGGAAGTCAGAAACTCCTTGACCGAATAATGGGAAAATTGTATGACGGGGGAATCATCGATATTGACAACAGTAAGCAATAAAGAACACGTAGACAGCACCGCTCCTAGGGGATCTTCCGGACGCCAATCTTCGCGGAATTTCGGGGTCGATCCAGCCTTGAAGTCAAATGCAAAAATTTCGGCCACTTCCTCGACACGGAGTGGCCGCGAAGCGACAGCGACACACTGAAATAGTCTGTGCGCAAGTTCCGAGTCTGCCTTCTTGATCTCCCGCAACGTGCGCTCATAAGTGCCGTCGAGCGAATCTGGCAATTCAGCTAACGCATGGCGGATACGTCCTGGGTGGCAGCCAAGGAGATACTCAATTTGACAATAGGCCCAACGGAACCTACATCAACGGTCTAAGCAACACTCGCCGTCGGCAAATCAAGTATTAGTTACTTACATTCCGTCGGCCCGATCTGTAAGGACCTCGATCACTATATCTTTGTCCTCCCCTTTCCACCTTTGACCCATCGCACCTGTGTTAATGACAGATTTGATATAATTCTCGATGTCTTCTAATTGTCCGCGCTCTTCGTGTATGGAAATTGAACGAAAAGCCAACGGCTCAAGTACAACCTTGATGTCCGTCTCTCGTCGGCTTGTGACACAAATCCGGAGATTCGCCAGTCGTGTCTCGATGAGCCGTACTAGAAGCTTCAGGACTTCCTCGCGCGGGGACGGTTTAGCGCATACCCTTTGACATTCGTCCAATGCGTCGATAATCAGATAGACTGGTGATTGTCCCGGGACTTCTAACAACTCTTTTAGACACCGCTCAAGGTCATCGTCACTGGGACTTTGTACACCATCGCATTGTGTCAAATAGAAATCGGAAATGATGTCGTGGTAGGCATCGGACTGGTCCAAAAGCTGGAATAGAATGGATGAGAGCAGTCCACGGAGGCTCTTCTTTTGATCCTCTCTGAAATCGTAGAAATATATTGCCAGTGACGCATGGCCAGATTCACGCATAATCTCGATCTCCTCAATGATTGTGGAGCTGGAAGACACCGTTAAGCACTCAAATACAAATCTCAACTGCAAACGTACCAAAGCACACTCTTTCCGGCACCCGCTACAAGGTGAAAACCATCAGCTTCTGTGACAGAAAGTTCTGGGCTGAAACTGACGTTTGCCATGGATCCACAGAATGGAACTTGTTCCAAATGTTTTCCATTCTGAGAGGGTGTCTCCTTGAAGAAACCATGCCCCGGTCCCGGCGTACCGCGATCCGCGGGCGATGTTGTAATTTTTCCATGGATCAGGGGGACGGAGCCAACTTCCAATATCCCTACGTAAGTTATCATCTGTCGAACGGTCTCCGTTATTTCCGTCAGGAATGGCGACATTAGGGGAAAAACTGACGCTTCGACTTATTCTCGTCATTCGCCATTCGATGTGCGATGCCTATTGCTCACTCAGATACGAATTTAACATAATGTCGCCAACAGAACGTACCAAGCACTTCCCCGTCACCATGGACGGATGTCTTGCTGTCTACATGGAACACATCAATAGACAACAGAACACAAGGCGAGTGTGCTTGCTCACTATCTATGGCCACTCTCATACTTTGAACGGGAACGTGGACGACCTCAAGCGTCTCTGCTGTCGCTGTCCGAGCCTCGCCCTGCGTGAGATGTTGCAAGACCAGGTCAACGTCCTTCTCTCCTTTCTTTACAAATTTAACTGTGTTGAATTGAGTAACGATAACATGTCAATAAGAACCGACTTACTCGATTGCCCTTCTTTGAGCTCTTTCGTAGACAAAGCAAGTGTAGAAAGAAGCTCCAATATAATTTTGAACATGATCTCATCACTTTCGGAATTAGGAGGGCTCAGTGCATATGCATAGAGTCGCTTAAGACAGTGTTCGATAGACTCGAGCAAGTCGACGAGTGTGTCATCGTTGGGATTAACACCATTTGCTGCCTGGTTTATGTTACAACTATACCTGCAAACTCGAATGCATTGTGGAATCGCACGTACAGAAAATAAGATAGCGAGACAGGTAAGTATTGCTTTCGCAGGCGGGTAGGGCTATACAAATTTGTCAGGGATGTGTGAACACCAAAGATCCAACTTCGGTGCTTCGTCACGTACCAGGACAATAGCATCACTGAGGCAGGCCGCGGCACAAAGTGAGAATAAAATCGATACGGTGCTCTCTATCGATTTTACGATTCCGTCGCATCCTAGGAGACCATTGGATACCCGTGCTTCGTATTTAAGAATGGCAGTGATGGACTCGACGGAATGGGGATACTGGAGTTGTACTGTGAGTGCATGATTGAGTAATGTTACACCAGTTATCTGTCGGTAAGCCTTCAAGGCAGATTCAAAACGGACGCGAAACGAAGTGGATCCTGATGGCTCCAAGTCAACCATAGGAGAAGGGCGGAGACGGGGACGGGGACGGAGGTGATGGGTTCGGTGCGAATAAAATGATAGCAAAATTCTTCAGGTAATGCGTAGAGGGTTAAGAGCAGTCAGTACGGCCGTCGCGTTGGGAACAGACACAAGGTAGATAGATGCCTGAAATAGGATGACGCGCAAGGTGGTCAGTATTCCAACCAGTCAACGCGTCTTTGTACGCGACTTACATGCATGCCGCAAGTTACAGAACTGGGTCGTGTTGGTTGCTCCAGTGAATTTGTTGAATACAGTCGTGATTTATGGGTGAGGGTGGATTTGGAGCAACATCCTCCTCATTGCGAGGGAGGGCACATTCCAGTTATTTGGGTCAAAATTGACCCAAAAAGGACTAAAAAAAGGCCGAAATTCGACCCCGAAGGTCGCCGAGAATGGAATTTCTTGTCGCGCAAAGAAGCTCAACATTCCCTCCCTTTTAAAAGCATGCCGTCCACACAACCACCATCCGTGGGTTGTCTTTTCTTGTCTTGAGAAACCCTGGGGCTGCCGTTCGTCCATCATTTGATGTTGTCCATACGAGCGATAGGCGGTACTCCCCTCCAAATTTCATGCGCTTTTCCAGAAGGACATTGCCCGTGCATAGAATGCCTCATCGCTCGGACGTTCACCTGACCTGTCTCCTGATCCGACCTTCATGGATATCTGTCGCCTCAAAAACCAGTCTATTGATTCGCATACCCCAAGAGACCTGGGATACAGTCGCGCCTGCCACCCTATCTCTCTTTTTCCCCTCGGCCCTACAACAGGGTTACCCTAACCCTGCCTGCGTATCTCACAATAAGGATGTACCATCTATTGAGGTCGAAAATCCCAAGCAGGAGATGTAATCCACGGCACTGAAGATAAGCGTCTGGAGAAGGAGAGGAGAAATCATGGAGTACGTCTCGGTAATCCAAGTCTTTTGCTTGTCCTCACTTACCTATTTGCGCCTCGGTCGTTGGATATCGCACTGCCTCCACCTACCAAGTCCAATCACCCCTTGAACCTTCATATCCAGCTCGTCTCGCCATAATCGCGTGAGTGACCACGATCTCCGCATGCTGTAGACACCTGTACCCCTTCTGTGAACGAAGAGGATCGCTATTTTTGGTGAACTTTACTGTTTCCGGTCACATAAAGTCATGACCAACATGATTCTCGGACAGATGCCAAAGTAGCAAAAACTTCCCAAGGTGCTGGCTTCAAGCTTCTCGGGTTTGCCGTCGGGGAATTTCCGCCTCTGCGCAGGCCCTCCTCCTTCCAGCAAGAGGCTCAACGGTGGCGAACACCATGACCTTACTTAACATTTTACCTGTCGCGCTGTATGTTCTAATAGCGTGCATATGCCCGGTTCATTTACTCACTCGACTTCTTCCAAAAGCATGGACCATGTATCTGATAGACCTTTATCTGTACGAGACGAGACGGTAGAGCTTGTAACACGCATCATGCTCGTACACAGAGATAGCTTTGGCGACTCTAAATCTTTCTACCCCTTCAACGGGGATTGCCCGTCCCTTCTGGCTCGTTCGATTCTGTTCTCAAGGCGCATGAACAAGTATACTTCATTTATTTCTGTTTACCTGAGTCTATAGGAATCGTCCGACCTGCCCTACACCCTTCCAAACTTCCGCGCGCGACAAAATTCTTGACGACTTCCAAAGTTCAACCCCAAATCTATTGCCTCATCTCGGGTATCCGTACCATGCGAGATCTCGCGCGTTTTCGAATATGTTCGAACTAGCTGTACTTATATTTCCGTTTCTGGCCCATGTAAGATTACTCCCCATCGCTGTTGTTGCTGATTTACGGTGCTCAAGTTTAAATGTATAAGTCTAGAAGGACAGAAGTACGCTTCTGTGTATGTCTCCTCCAAACCCATTGTGTGCCCTTTCCCAATTAGCCAGACCCAAACCCGCGCTCGCACTCGCTCGCATTTCTACACTTACGAGCTCTCGATGAGCGTCGACCATCTCGCGTCGTTAGCCTTAAACGTTCCAACATCCCCATCCGCGCACAGATATCAACTCGGCCTCGACAGGTGGTCTAAAGAAGATTTCTAGCATCCCTCTCATCTTCCTTAACACGACGTTGAGGTTAATCACTGCTTCGCGTGTCGCCCACTCTTTAACTGGACAGTCTCTGGCTGTTCTATGACGAAGGCATTAGTTTGTGTTACTACAGGGGATCGCGTGGACTAGCTGTGACTTGAACCCTGGCACGGACATCTCTGATGGCATCGGCGGTGGGTTCGTGGTCATGGCAGAGGGAATCATCGAGGCTAGGACGTCGTGCGGGAGAGCTTTGGCAGCTTTGGGAAGATCAATCGGAAGGACGATGGTTGGCAGGTACGGACGTAAATTCGAACACATGCAGATCTATCTTTCCTTGTCACTCATGACATTACGGATTTATCTCTGATTCAGCCTGCGTAATATAATGGTACTCGCACAACAAAATCCCATCCTCCTTCCAATGCTACCTAGTACAGAATCTTATTCATCTTAGCACATATGTGGGCTGCTGAAGTTGCGATACCCTATGCTATACGGTCGTGCTGCATTCAACAAGGAACCGCGCGAGGTCCACATGACCATGCTCCAATGCTCGATGCAGCGGGTTCCGACTGCCCTTGTCCTTGGTTGATACATCGGCACCATGCTCAACAAGGATCCGCGCAATATCCACATCGCCACGTTCAGATGCCCGATGCAGCGGGGTGTCCTCGTAATTACCTGTGGCTGACACGTCGGCGCCATGCTCGATGAGCTTCTGCACGAGATCCATATTACCAAGTTTTGATGCCCGGTGCAGTGGAGTATCCCCATAGTCATCCTTGGCTGACACATCGGCGCCGCGCTCGACGAGGAGCTGCGCTAGGTCCAAGTAACCGCGGTCCAGGGCCCGATTTAGCGGGGTATATCCAAAGTCGCCCCTGGCTGACACGTCGGCGCCGTGCTCGATGAGGAACCGCGCGAGGTCCGGGTGACCGCGATCAAGCGCCCGATTTAGCGAGGTAGACGAGAAGTGACACTTGGCTGATACGTCGGCGCCGTGCTCGATCAGGATCCGCGCCAGATGTACATCACCGCGTTCCGCTGTCCCATGCAGTGGGGTATCCCCGCCATTACCCTTGGCTGACACGTCAGCGCCGTGCTTGACGAGCATCCGCACAGAAGCCAAATGACCATGTTCCACCGCCAGATGTAGTGGGGTAGCCCCGTTCCGGCTAATGGCTGACACGTCGGAGCCGTGCTCGACGAGCATCCGCACGAGATCCACGTGGCCACGTTCGGACGCCCGATGTAGCGGGGTGTACCCGGACTCGCCCTTCGCTGACACGTCGGCGCCGTGCTCGACGAGTATCCGCGCCAAATCTACGTCACCACGGTTCGACGCCCCATGTAGCAGAGTGTCTCCATACCAGTCCTTGACTGACACGTCGGCACCATGCTCGACGAGCATCCGCATGAGATCCATATGGCCATGTTCGGACGCCCGATGTAGCGGGGTATACCCTGAGTTGTCCTTGGCTGACACATCTGCGCCGTGCTCGACGAGAAACGACGCAAGACCTAGGTGACCATTGATCAATGCCATATGCAGTGGGGTCTGCCCATCTTGTTTCTTGGCTGAAACTTGCGCCCCATGCTCAACGAGCAGCCGAATGACTTCCACGTGACCACCAGCCGACGCGAAATGTAGCGGAGTCCACCCTTCCTTGTTCTCGGCTGAAACATGTGCGCCATACTCGACAAGGACGCGCACGACTCGAATAAGTCCTTTCCGAGACGCCAGGTGCAAAGGAGTTGACGTGTTATAAAATCCCCGGGAGTTCACATCCTGTGGGTTCTGCATCTCCAAAAACTTGACAATATTGTGTAGCCCGCAGAATGCAGCATAATGGAAGGCCGTTCCTTTGGGGGACAGCGAGCGGGACGCTCGCTGGGAACTCAAAATTGGGTCATGTATACCGAGCCATACTGCAAGATGTCCTTTCTTTGGGTCAAACAACTCTTTCATTCCTTCTTCAGAATTTTCTGACACACCCTCAACACGGGCATGCTCGAACCATTGTTCCGCAGCATATTTTGCGAGTGGGAATTTGGGCAGATCACATCTAGTGACACTTTCATCAAGATGTAGCAAAATACCCAGACACGCTTGTGTGACAAGGGTATGAGCGGAGGTCATGGAGATATGGTAACGGCGAGAAGTAGTGTCACTTTTGTCGGCAAAGCGGGAAGAAGTCAGGAACTCCTTGACTGAATAGTGGGAAAATTGGATGATAGGGGAATCGTCGATGTTGATAACAGAGAGTAATAAGGAGCAGGTAGAAAGCACCGCTCCAAGAGGATCTTCCGGCCGCCAATCTTCGCGGAATTTCGGAGTCGGTCCAGCCTTGAAATCAAATGCGAAAAATTCGGCCAGCTCATCCACACTGAGAGGCCGTGAAGCGACAGCGACACACTGAAATAGTCTGTGCGCAAGTTCCGAGTCTGATTTCTTGATTTCTCGCAGGGTGCGCTCATGTCTCCTCAAGCGAATCTGGTAATTCGGCCAAGGCATGACGGATACGTCCTGGGTGGCAACCGAAAAGATATTCAATTTGACAATATGTCCAACGGAACCTATATCAAGGGTTTAAGCAAAATTCATCGACAAATGAAGAATTGGTTGTTTACATTCCGTCGGCCCGATCTGTGAGTGACTCTATCACTAGTTCTTTGTCCTCCTCTTTCCAC
>QFEY01004753.1:0-10373 GCA_003316435.1 Russula virescens | reverse complement strand
GCAAAATGACCCAGCATATAAAGCCAGGAGGTCTTTTTGACTTTCATGACTTTGATCACTTTATTGGCTTTCTAAAGACCCCAAAGCCCTGTCCAAAGCACTTGTAGTTTTCCTGATGGCCCACTGGGTGGACGAGGCATGGATTCATGTAACATTACCAAGCAGTATTCACAGCTCCCACACATTTCTCTGCCTTAACTTTGGGGAGAGGAGTAGAGGGAAGGAGCAGCTGGAGTAGTCTGTATCCACTGTACTGGTACAGGGAGAGGTTGTATCTCGAATAGGGATTACTGTGATATGGCAAGCTTAGTCAGACTCAGCCTGGTTGCACCTCTATTATTGATTTGCCTGCTTCATCTGTCACTGTCAGTGCTGTATTTGCATTAGAAATTTGTACGGTTGTTCTGTGCTAAAATCTGTCACTTCACGTTCTCGAGGCGTACAGTATTCCCCCAACCAATCAGAGCATCCCTTGAATGAGGCCGCTGACACTTGACACCACTTTGACACCCTTAACGTCACCATTTACGTCACTGTCAACCTTGACTGTCATCGTAGTTCGGAATTCATTCCGAGGCCTCCCTCAGTCTGTCAGACGTACATTCTAAGACCTTGACTAGAAATCGTGGAAGGACATAGCGACTTTACCTCTTGAAAGGCGAGGAACCGAGTCATATGGGTATTCTTGCCTTGGTAAGTTTCGCCAAGAACACCAAGGTATGTGCGGATCGATTATCTGTTGTCACGATTTTGACAGCGACAGCAAGGCGCTTCGAGCAGCAAGCCTTTTGGAGTAATGCGCCCTAGATAAGGTTTCCTCGTTCTGGCCTAGCTCGTCTGCACGGTTGAGTTCAGCCCGTATCGACCTTAGCGGCGAAGAGTCCAAGATTCCCCTTGCCCTCTTCGTTTTGCCTGCCAGTTCACTTGGCAGCATTGCCCGCTTACCAGCAGCAGATACTATGACGAACTGGAATGACCCCGTCTTATTGGTCTCTGAAGCCTGTTCGTCGTCCTCACTATAGGACAGATATTGTGATTCATCTCCACCTGATAGCCGCATTCATCAAGCTTATCCATGTCGTTGCTGGCATATACTTGTAAGCCATTTCGTTTGCTCTCCGTATGTTGATCCCAGTTCTCACCTCACACCAGTTGGGAGTTTGTCCTGAACTTCGACTATGAATACTCGGTCATAACGAGAAAGCGCAAGTTTAACCGGGCGGTCCTGGTATATTCTTCCCTCTCGTCTTCAATTTTGGAAATCTTCATGCTGCAGGTCGTCAGCTTTACCTCATATGTCGTTGGTCCACACTTGTCGGTATGACAATGTACCTCCTGGCTGTTGACAATGCCGACCAAATCAACTGTCAGGTATGAAGCCAGTCATTTCCGCACTATTCAGATAGGGATAGTGACCGAATCATCCCTTAGGCTTGGTCCACGACGACATTTGTGAGATACTTTAATGCCCCATGGTGGTGTAAGCTGTATTCCGAGTGATCATGCAGATATTTGCGTACTTTGCATTCCAGTCCGCATCCTGTTTGATTATTCTACGCGTGTGAGCAGTTTTTTCCTTTATTATTTCTTTCTCTGACCATGATGCTCTCAGCCATGCACTCTGGATCAAGAACAGGATCGTCGTGATAGTCACCATCGCCATTTCTCTCGCCAATACTGCCGCCTTTTTCTCTAGTTTGTGTCCTCCTCATCCTAGTACTGGACCTCCTGACGCATATCGCCAGATATTGCCATAACTCGCGCGCGCCGAAGAGCAGGTTTTTGTGATGTTGACCATATATTGTATACCAGAATAACGATTTTCTCCTCCTTCATCACCGACATCGTGCTCCTTTCTCTTATGCTATTCGGCGTGTTCCGCTGGAAAGAAGCCCATATGATGCCAGTGCGTGGCATCTGGCGAATCATGTACATGCAGGTAGGAACTTCCCGTATTGCAATCGTCATTCAACCAAACTCAATATTGTTTATAGGGATTGATATATGTCGTAGTCATCACACTTGCGGATGTACCTCCTGTGGTGCGCTCTCACACAAATAGATTGACCACATATGTCTAAAGGCTTGCCTTCAGGTTTTGATCTCGCTCAATTTGAACGGTAGGTAGCACCCTTCTCGATCTTCGACAGTATACTGATGACGATCCACCTCTGTAGAAGTCATGAGCGAGGTACGTTCGTTAATTTGATAATAAATGAATACACTAACTTGGTCTCTAACCTCCACGCTGCAGATGTTTACTATTCCATCCAGTGTGTAGACCCACCTGTCAAGCATTCTGTTTACTTTACTGACTGTTTTCTACTATCACTTAGTGGTTATCATGTCGATTGGTGCTCTGCGGATGTACCGGGGACTTGTCGACAGTGCTGCACTTAACAGTCCTTGGCCGGTCGTTGGGCTGTCGACGAAGGAAGAAATACTCACATGTCCATCAGGTTTCCGAGAACATGATAGCGAAGGGCACGCAGCGCTCGATCCAAATTGCTCTATTGCCAACTGCCAACAACATATAGAGACAAGAACTTGAATCGTTTGGAAGCGAAAGGATCTAATATCGCAGAGATTCTTTACCCGCTTGTCATCTACTGTATTGTGTAGACTTCGCTGGATGGATTCGATGCTCCTCGGAGGGTTTGAGCAGATTACTGGTATATGGCTCCTGTTCTCTATTTCCAGGTACAGCATGCCTTTCAATTGTGGTGAAGTATGGAGACAACTTGAACCAAGGTTATGTAATATCAGATGCCAGCAATGCACGTGCTCATTTTCTGACACCACCTGACCCTCTCGTTCCCTCTGCTCTTGACGACGCTGGTGAAACTGCCTATTGAGGATAGGTTTCTGCGCATGTTGGCCCAGCCTGACACTTGACGTCGTATTCGTTTTGGCATCGAGAACACCTTCATATGCGAAGTGGACGCTGCTCATCTTGGTCATCATTTCTTTGACGGACTATACATGATTCAGGGATGCCCTCAACTATCACTCTATGTTATTGGTCGACAAGATTTCAATGATACCGAGAATATTTCATCCGGACTGCAACTACTCAACCCCCAAGTGTCGTCCTGTAATACATGCCATCAATGAGCATCGCTGACGGTGTCTTTGACGCATCACACCGTGGCGTATAAGCCAGCGTAAACGAGTGTTATCATAGAATTTTTGGGTGAGTGGCCATAATTGGTATGCCTTTGGCCACTCCTTAACCTGTCGCCTCTGGTGTTGTGGGTTATGACATGCCTTGTATACCCTCTTGCCAGTGCGACTCCACTACGTACACTGGTTGGCTCCGATCACACCGTTTCGCTGCGCCGTCCCGCCTCATCTTCAGTCGCCGACGTCTCAATATTTATGTTGATGTCTCATTATCTCGTCGATCGGTGCAACACGGATGTACAGGGGATTTGTCGACGGTACCATGCTTAACGACCCTCTGGGGGGGTTAGTTGGTGCAGCAGATTTGTCAACTGTCCGATTCGGGTGCCCAGACTGCCAAAAAGGGGGCACAGCGCTCGGTGGATACCCTCCCTCCAGGCTCCAGCCTTCCAACGAATTCTGAGCATAAAGACACAAGATGAAGAGTCCTTGGGAAGCGAGACAGTGTGATACCATGGCAATATTTACTCACATGTCTGATATTATATTGGCTGGGCCGGATAGATTTAGATTGTATGGTGTTATCTAGAGAGATGGCTAGGTTAGTACCCAGCTTGTATTCTCAGTTTCTGGGTATACTTTTGCGGCGTGTCGGCCCAAACATAATTTTCTTGAATCATAGGCCGAAATCAAATAGAATGATGCGTCCGCGCAGAATGTCCGCGCTGGAGATTGGCTCTGGCTTTCACCTGAGGCGCTGCTTTCCAGGTGTTTGCGTCAGTCAGCGTCTCTATCAGTGACGGTGTATGGTTACACCGAGTTGCTTGACGTTCGATTTCCTTGAGAAATTTCATTCTCTTTGAGGTTTGTATTAGTGCTCAATCTCGGCTCCGTCACTGGCACGACTACAGTAGTTAGCGCTAGCGCCCATGAATGGCCAATCGTCGTGATATATACATGTGTGCCATTCAGGTAGTATTTGATCAGAATCTGATGTTTCATATGCACGCGTGTACTCAAGAAGTCTTTGAGTCTCTCCCGATTATGTGAATCCGTCATAAAGCCCTGCCCGGGATTTTTGCTTTACGCCACAAGCTATTTTTGGAGCGGCTGAAGTATTTCTAAAGATCACAGCATGGGAACTTTGCCCATTGATGCATTGTGCAGTCTATGCCACGGTGAATGAGATTGGTCATCAACAAAGTAATGGTCGGGAAACATGTGAGCGATATATTATAATCAGATTTTGTTATCCCCCCTCGATTTTAATTATTACAACACGGAGCGGACAACTGGCTTATAACTCACTTAGAATTGGGTGATAATTTATGTTGATTATAATGAGTTTCCCGATTTTCCGACATAATGCATAATATATTAACGATGTGGTATTCACTGGCACGTGCCTGCTCCATCATCTCTAGCCTAGCCTGTGGCTATTACACTTGCGTCCAATCTCCTGATAGCGAGCAGCGCAGGAAAAACATCGGAAGTGCGAAGTCTCACGTATTCCATCACATCATTATGTGACCGAAGGAATGGGCCAGTAATCCCAGTGAGGTGGCTACTAGTTGCCTTGATAAGCTGGCGTCTGCGGACGGGGCTTCGACGAGAAGATGACAAGAGCCAACCTACGTAACGTATGGGAATGAGCACCGTCAGCCTTTTAAGACTCGGAGATGCTGGACACACGTACCTTTGACGTGGAATACCTCTAGTCGTAGAACATCTTGTATATATGCTTTCTATAAGTATTATACGCTCATCCGCCAGAAGACCGTGGGTGAAGGAGACACGGAGTCATGTAACGTTACTAAGCAACTAAGACTGTTTGGTTCACGGGTCCCACGCGTGTCTCTGTATCGTACATGGCCACATCCACTGGCACATTCCTCGCAATTATGATTGCGGCGATGCCAAGTTAGGAAAAAGAAGCTTCATCTGCCAGTGTACCACGAGTGCTGTGTCCCATTCGCATCAGAAATTGATACATGCTGACCCCCGTCACTTCCGAGTCAGCCGCGGATCCATGTCAGTACTGCTTTTCCGGGAACAATTGCTAATACTATTCTCCCAGCCCGTGGGAGCTAAAAGAACATCCCTCGAACCATAAGGTTCGAGGACTCTGATGCTTGGTACTTGTTTACGTCAAGGTCCATCCCGAAAACTTCGCTGTCATCACAGCTCGGAATCCACTCCCTTGAAAGGCGAGGAACCGAACCAAATAGGTATTCTTGTCTTTGATGGAGTCCACCAAAAATATCAAGGCATTTGCGGATTAATTACCTGTTGTTCTGGTGGAGTTATTCTAGCGGAGACCCGGAGGCGCTTCGTAAGCTATGCAGCCGCAACCCTTAGCTCCTGGAGCTTGATGCGCCCTGGATAAGGTTCCCTCTCTTCGAATCGCTGCGGCGTGCTTGTGATCTTCCAGCGTTCTGGCTTCGCTCGTGCTATACATGCTTAAGTTCAACCCGTATGGACCTATGCAGTGAACAGTTACCGGCTCCCCCTACCCTCTTCGTATTGCCTGCCAGTTACATGGTAGCATTGTCCGCTTACTAGCAGCAGATACTATGACGAACTGGAATGACCCCACCTTATTGATCGCTGAAGCACGTTCGTCCTCCTCACTATAGGACAGGTATTGTGATTCATCTCCGCCTGATAGTGGCATTCATCAAGCTTGTTCATGTCGTTGCTGGCGTATACTTGTAAGCCATCTCGTTGCTTTCTGGACGCTGATCCCAGTTCTCACCCCACACCAGTTGGGAGTTTGTCCTGAACTTCGACTATGAGTACTCGGTCATCACGGGAAAGCGCAAGTTTAACCGGACAGTCCCGGTATCTTGTTCCTTCTCGTCCTCGATAAGATTGGAAACATTCATGCTGCAGGCTGTCAGCTTTACTTGATGTGTCGTTGGTCCACGCTTGTCGGTATGGTCATGCACCTCCTGGCTATTGACAACGCCGACGAAATCAACTGTCAGGTAAGAAGTCACTCATTTCCGCACTTTTCAGATGGGGAAAGGGTCTGAATTAACCCTTAGGCTTGGGTCACGGTTGCATTTGTGAGATACTTTATGCCTCATAGTGGTATATGCTGGGTTCCAAGTGATTATGCAGGTATTTGCGTACTTCGCATTCCAGTCCGCATCCTGTTTGATTATTCTGCGCATGTGAGTACAATTTTCTTCGCTATTTCTCTCTCTGACTATGACGCTCTCAGCTATGCACTCTGGAAAAAGAACAGGATCGTCGTGATAGTCACTATCGCCATTTCTCTCGCCAACACTGTCGCCTTTCTTTATAGTTTGTGTCCATCTCATCCTAGTACCAGATCTCCTGACGCATATCGTCAGATATCGCCATATCTCGCGCGCATCGAACAGCAGACTTTTGTGATGTCGACGATATATTGGATACCAGAATAACGATTTTCTCCTCCTTCATCACCGACATCGTGCTCCTTTCTCTTATGCTATTCGGCGTGTTCCGCTGGAAAGAAGCCCGCATGATGGGTGGCATCTGGCGAGTCATGTACACGCAGGTAGGAAAGTCCCATACGGTAATCGTCATACAACCGAACTCAATATTGGTTATAGGGATTGATATATGTTGTAGTCGTCACACTTGCGGATGTACCTCCTGTGGTGCGTTCTCACCCCAACAGATTGAGGACATACGGCTAAAGGTTGGCCTTCAGGTTTTGATCTCGCTCAATTTGAACGGTAAGTAACTCCCTTATCAGTTTTAGACAGTGTGCTGATCCACCCTGATAGACGTCATGAGCGGGGTACGTCCGTTGTTCTGACAAGAAATGAATGCACTAACTTGGTCGCTTACCCCCACGCCGTAGATCTTCATGGTTCCATCCAGTGTGTAGACCCACCTCTCGAACATTCTATATACTTCACTGACTGTTTCACTATCACATAGTGATTATCATGTCGATCGGTGCTCTGCGAATGTACCGGGGACTTGTCGACAGTGCTGCACTCAACAGCTCTCGGGTGGGGATCGGCGGTGCTAAGGGCAAGGAGGAAATATTCACACGTCCGACAGGCTGCCGAGAACAGAATAGCGAAGGGGCAGCGCTCGATCCAAATTGCTCCACTCCCAGCTCCCAACGAATTTTGGTCATAAAGAAACAAGAAATCGAATCGCTTGGAAGCGAAACTGTCTGATATTACAGATATTCTTTACTCGCTTGTCATCTACTGTATTCTGTGGACTTCAGTGGATGGATTCAGTGCTCCTCGGAGGGTTTGAATAGATTACTGGTACATAGGTCGCGTTCTGGTACAGTATGTTTTTCAATCAAGTGTGGTGAAAAGAGAAATAAATGATCTGGATTGAATGGTGATTATGTAATTTCCAATGCCAGCAATTGGGCATTCTATCCGCCAGTTCCACTGCTCCACGTTTATCCTCCGACATCACCACCTTACCCTCCTGTTCCTTCTTGACGACGCTAATAAAAAAACCCCATTAGCTGCGAAGCTTTCCACTACGACGCGGCTAACGTACTATGGACAGGACAACAGCCTCAAGCGCCGCAACGATGCCTACTGAGAATAGATTTCCGAAGCTCATCTTGGCCATCATTTCTTCGACGGACTATACACGATTTTCAGGCATGCGTACAGCCATCACTCTATGATGTTGGTCGACAAGGTTTCCGTGATACCGAGAATATGTGCCATCAACGAGGTTGCTGTCACGGTGTCACGGTGTCTTGGACATATCATAGGCAAGATCATAGGTATGAAGCCAACGTGAACGAGGATGTTGGCGAGAATCCTTCAGGTGAGTGGCCATAATCGGTATACATCTGGCCTGTCCTTAGCCTGTCCTCTCTTGTGTTGTGGATTATTTCAATATTAATTTTGCCTTGTGTACTCATTTGCAGCTCAGTGCGTTATACTGGTTGGCCCAGATTTCATCATTTCGTTGCACCGTCCTGCCTCAACTTCAGTTGCTGACGTCTCAGTGCTTATGTCGATGTCCGTGTGGCGCACCATTCCCTATGTGCCATATGTCCTCCTTCATTACTAGTGATCCGCACAACGACCATTATTGATTTATGATTGATGTACAGACACTGTTGCCCTGGGAGAGAGCGCCGTCTCCCGTCTGCATAGCGCTGTATCTTTGTGTGCTTATACACGTGTCAGGGCATAAGATATTAGGGATCCAAGTATGTCCTTGCCTCGGTGCGTCGATACACTAGGGCCGCCCCTGCCTACCCTCGTACATCTCTTCCTAACTTTTCAGCTATCGCCGATGATTCACTTTTCTCATGTTTGTGGTTTTGAATATAGTTCGTTCATATTGCTAGTCCCAAGCATCGCTAAGTCCGCTAGGCCGTCTTCACTTTCATAGCTGTGCCTCAGGATGATGGTATGTTTCCCTTTTATACCCCAGCCTCCGACGCTACATGTATTTTCAAGTCCCTGCGACTCCTATTGTCACGTTGGTCTCATCCTCTACATTTTATCTCTCCGACCATGGTCATGACACGGACCTCATATCACGAGTTCTTGCATGATAGACCTCTGTAGAGCCCCGTCATTTGGCGGAGATCATCGCTCTTCCACTTTGTCCACGGGCAGGACTTGGTGGCAATGTCTGAATTGCATCCACCTTGTTTCACCTTTCTTAGTTGTTTCGAACGTAAATTTAACCAGATTGCTATAGCTTAACGGAGAAGGGAATCTAGCCTTTCAGAAATCTTCTTAGGCCTGGCTTGACTGCTTCTGGGACCCATTTGTCACAAGGTATGTCTCAGGAATTTTCGTGCCTTCTTCCGAAGCAGAGTTCTGTCAGCCAAACGACTCAACATGTATCGAGACCTTTATGCACCATCGAATTATTACGCATTTCAACACATGTGGTCTATTTGAGCTCTGTCTCTGTCTCTTTTTCAGTTGGAGGGTCCTCAAAGGCGCATTTTCACGCACACATAAACACGAACACTTCAGATAATCATTTTATCTTCGCCTATGTATGTCCGTCTCGTGTGTCAGTAAGCGGAAATATTGAGAGCAGGATGCGCTTCTTTCGCGGGTCTCAGACCCGCTGTGGATTTCAGAGTTCCTCGTTGGCCATCAGCTATGATTGCCAACAGTCAGAAAATATTGCACAGACGATTCTCATACTGGTATCTCTTCGTGCGTTACCTTCTTTGATCCCGAAGCTCGGCTTGTTCAATTTGTGTTATGAGTTAACTTTCCTTCAATACTAACACCCTTTACGTTTCCAGTGACCACGCTCGAGGGCCTTTGCGAGAAGGTAGGCATGCCAGCTATTTGGAGACCGTATTTTGAGGATATACAAGGATCACAAGTCCGATGACGTCCGACACCTGCTTTCTGTGTTATGTCCTTGCGTGCCATGGGGCCCTGACGCCGGACCCCTCATGTCATCAAACGAAACGACACCAGTAAGCCCTGCTTCCTGGACGTGTGCGTCTCGTATGCCTATTACTCTGCGTCATAGAAATCCGGGTTACAATTTATTTGGTACATCCGGATGTATCTCGTGTATCGAGGGTTTATATAACCGATGAAGCTCCTCGATACGGGTGTGGCGAGTTTGTCTGGAAACGAGCGATACTCGCCGCCATTGTCGAGCGCCTCTAGTGCCGCCAGTCGCCGGCTTTTCATGCCGCAGAAATTTGAAACGGTTCATTTTCTTACCTCATGAAGACATCCACCGCCTCACGCCGCGTGACTTGCCGTCGCATTTGCGTTCTTCTCAGCTTTTTACTGTATACAGGGGGCTATTGTTCTACCTTGATCTCTCAGTCCTATGTTGTGCATCCGTCGACGCATTGGGGCATAGTCACAAAAAGTTCACCCCACTGCTCCAGAGTGTTTCTTCAGATCACCTGGTGGTTTTGGTCGCCTGACCTTCTTCGGAGAGTTCCTGAGTAGGAAAATAACACACCAAGTGAAATCCGGGATCAATATCCACCATTATTCACCATCGAGGAGAAAGCAACTCTAAATTTAGGGTGCTATACCTCCCAGCTTTGGTAGGATGGGGTATGATCGATGTTTTTGATCCGCTAAGGTCTAGAGTGGTGACTCGATGGTTCGTGAATCAAAGTTCGTAGAAGGTATGAATCGCCGTTGCCGATATTCGGAACGGCAAGAGTTGGCAATGGAACAGATTGCCCCTATCCGAAGCGTTCTCTTGGTGCAAACGCGAACATGAGTCACATCGTGCTGTACTACTGTGCTGTTACC
>QFEY01004748.1:0-21572 GCA_003316435.1 Russula virescens | reverse complement strand
GCCAGAAGTGCCCATGTGCACCACACGGCTCAGGTTGAGCACAGAAGCCCACAGGAGCTTTACAGTATTGTGACCACAGGTTGCACAGGTACAGGTGTAGTGTAGCAAATTCTATTACTGCATTAATACCATACCTGTGACCTGTAGTTGTGGGTACCACACAATTCTGGTTGTGGGTTTCAGGCAATGCCAAGTTGTGTCATTCATCACACTAGTGTGACTCATAACTCATGCACAACTTGTGTTAGTGGTGTGCCACCTATTCAGATGCTTACCCATGACAGCCATGAATATGTGAACAACAAAAACACTTGGAACAGAATGGCAACATATAAACATTGACAGCAACATGCAAATGATAAGGATAACAGACAAGCACACCAATGACACAGGAACGAGCACAACAACCTGACAAGCACACAAATGTGAATGCCACTGCAAATGCAATGCCACAACCAATGCAACATAACACAAACACAAATGTGGACTCAAACCTGAACCTAAACATCACAAACACGAATGCAAGGCAAACACAATGCCACACAAATGCCATGCCATGCAAACCTGAATGAAAACAACATGAAACCAATGCAAACACCACACCACACAAAGTCTGATGCAACACAAACCTGAACAAAACCAACTAATGCAAATGCAAACACCACACCATGCACAAGTCCAACACAATGCAAACCTGAATGAAACCAACACAAACTCAAACATCACACCATGCAAACTCAAACCTGAACCCAAATGTCACAACATGAATGCACATGCAATGCAAATGTGATTGAAAACAACACAAACACAAATGCAACACTATGGTATCACCATGCCATGCAAACCTGAATGAATGATTATGAAGCTAATGCAAATGCAAATGAAACCAGCATAAGTTTGAACAAGTCAACTTGGGGACCACACTCTTGACACTTGTAAATAGAATGTAGCATGTATTTTTGTAGATTTAGATACCCACAATACAATGTACTGTGGTGTTAAATGCACCACAGTTTTTTGAGTGTACCACAGGTTAAACCTGCTTCTGCAGGTGGAGTGTGGTATATGGGTATGGTATCACAGATGACAGGTACAGTATGCCAAAAATAACCTGAGGTGTCACCTGTGCTGATCCCTAGTAGAGTTTTTTTCACACTCAGTAAAAATGATATAACAAAGATTTTCAATAAAACATTTTATTTGTTAAATAAGTGGTGTGAGTAGTAAGCATAATTTTTATGTAATAGGGTAAGTGAATTCAAAAAACCACTAAGACAAACCTGGCACATGCCAGACATGCAATAAAAATTCTAAGTCACACTTACAGTGGGCAGAAGCATGTGCACCAGGAGAAAATTAAATGGAGGGAGAAGCACACCTGGGAAAGCAGTGGGCATGCTCACAGAAGGGGGTGCAAGTGCAGCAGCATACACATTTGGGAAGGGAACTCCCTGGAATGCAATGGGAATGCTTGTGGAAGGTGGTGCAAGTGCAAAGGAGTCAGAAGGCAGCCATTCCCATTGCATTCTGGGGAATTCCCTTCCTAAATATATATGCTGCCATGCTTGCACTCATGCCTCTTTCCATGAGCATGGCCACCACTTTCCCAGGTGTGCCTCTCCCCAATCTCTCCCCCCATTTAAATTTCCCCCAGTGTGTGCACTTTCACCCACTGCAATATAATCACAACTTCAAATTTTTATGGGTATGCCTGGCATATGATAGGCTGTATCCCCCTTAATATTTTTTTGCTTATTTTAATCTGCACTGTTTTTTTGACTTTATTTCAAATTAATAATTCAGGGGCTATTTAAACCAATATTATCAAAGATGTTTTTTTGAAGTACCACTTTGTGGCTGAGTTTCTAAATGGTGATATAAGCAAGGTCATGACTAAAGTTGATGATGAAGCAATGGGACCCTAATAGGGTAAGCACAAGCATAAGTGAGAGGAAGTGAGAACATGTGATAGCCACCAAGCATTGAGTGCTGTGTAGCTGAAGCAGAGCAGGCAGAGAAAGGGCACACAGGAGAGAGGTTTTCAAGTCAAAACAAGATGACATTTTGCTGTGTGCACATTGCACTTAAGTAGTCCATAAGTGAAACAGGGGCTTGGAGCACTATCAAGTGACTCTTGGCCAACAAAGGTGAAGTCTGTAGATAACTGCACTGATTGTGTATGTATGAGATAGAAGAGATATTTGCTGCATATTGTTGTCATGAAGGTCAGAGTAAAAGGTATAGACACCTTGGTTGACTTCTAGAGCATGAGGCAAGGTGACCTGGCCCTCAACATGTGGCCAAGGTGGTTGTAAAGATTAAATGATTGGTCAGTAAAGTAATCAATAAATTAAATGGACCTAGGCAATGGTATGGGTACTCCTGTGGGTACTGAAACTGCTACCCGTACCCACACCTGTGCAGGTATTTACCTGTCAACCCACAGGTTTTTACACAGCAGGTGCCTCAGGTTGCTGCAGGTATCACAACCCATGCAGGTATTCACTAGGTGCTCATGCTCGCAATCTATCATATGAACAACTATTTTTATTCCTATAGTAATACACTACTCTATCTATATCATTCATTTGATGCTGATTACCCATCTTTGCATGTCTTCTTTTTGATGTGTGGTCGGTACTTGAGGTTTGCGCGTGATTGTTGTGCATGAGTTATTGTGGCCATTTGTGCACGGTTGTTGTGTGGTCATGGTCATCTACACAGGGTCATTGCGCATCATCGCAGTCATTTGTGTGTGATCCTTGTGTGCTCATTGTCATTTGCACACAATTGTTGTGTGGTTGCAGTTGTCTGCTCGTGGTTGTTGTGCGCAATCCTTGTGTGCCTGCAGTCATTTGCATGCAGTTGTTGTGTGATCATGGTCATCTGGTTGCAGTTGTCTGGGTGCGGTGACTGCATGTTATTGCGGTCGTTTGTGCATGATCCTTGTGTGCCTGCAGTCATTTGTATGCATTCGTTATGTGCTCATGGTCATCTGGGTGCAGTGGTTGCATATTATTGCAGTTGTCTGGGCACAGTGGTTGTGTGTTATTGCGGTCATTTGTGCATGGTGGTTGTGTGTCATGTGCACAATCCTTATGTTCTTGCAGTCGTTAGTGCGTGGTTGTTGTGCACAGTTGCCATGCACTGTTGTTGCACACAGTTGTCATATGCTGCCGTGTGCTGCTGTGAGCTATCGTTTGTGTACTGTTGAGTGCTTTCTGTGTTTGTGAGTGAGGGAATGTCATGATGTGGCTGTACTGAGGCTGAGTGATAAGTGGACAAAGCAGGTACAAACATAGGTAAACAAAGCATCAACAATCAACGAGATGACATGGCACTTACACACAAGGGCCAAATGGTCTATGTGCAGGCCCGGGGGTATATAAATCCACCTGTTACCATCTTGGTTCAATCAAGCTGGGTATCCCCCAGTTCTCCATTTGTTATTTATGCTATACTATGTATTTAAATGACTGCATATGAATTACCATTTAACTTTAAGATCTTTTTTTGTGTGCTAATAACTTAGTGACAGGTAGGCAGCAGGTTATAGGTTCGAGATATACAACCTGTACCCACACCCATCAGTACCTGTACCTGCAACCTGCACGGGATACCCCAACCCATGCTGATGCCTAAATGGACCTTATAGGGCAATAAGAAAGTGGATAAATGGCTATGGGCCTGCATCTATATGAGCTCTAGTGTCCTTCCACATCTGAGACCTCTACTGAGGGTGGCCCCATCTCAATCCTACTCCCTAGCATGAGATGGGCTCAAGTGCTGGTCTTTCTCACTCTTATCCAGAGCCCCTGGCCTGCCTGACCTGTCAGATTTCATCACTCCCCTGCTGTTATAACCCATTTCCCACTGGTATCTTTTTCTTTTTGGCTTTCCCTAATTATCTTCTGCCTCCTTTTGGACTACCTGACTTGTCTCATTACTTACTGCCTATCCTCTATCTTCTAACCCCATGTGACTCACTTACTAGTACACCTACTAGTAGTAGTAGCTGATGACTTATCTCTGACTCATTACTGTATGACTCACTATCTCTGACTTGCTGTATTAGGGTAATGACTCTACCCTAGGATCCCAATACTTGATGGCTTGAAAGTAGTATAAGTAGCACTGGTTTGTAGCCTCATGTACTCTAAGCCTGACTTGGCTCTTATTGCAAACAATCTACTTCCCTTTTATAGCCTTAGAGATTGAAAGTCTCTTTATCTCTTAGGCTACTCTGGACAGCACACTAAGCTTAGTAGTAATCATTGTATTACTAAGTACTCTTGAACTCTTCATAGTAAGACTATATCATATAGTCTTACTATTGCTTTGGACTATGCAGCAAGAACTCTTCATTGAGCATCTATTTCCTTAAGAGGTGCACTACCCCCAGAAGGACAGTTACAGAGCTAGAGAAATCAAGGCAGCCTCACCTATAGTCATAAGAGATTGAGTCTCTGGACAAAGATAGAACTTAAACCAGTCAACCCTATCTTATATTGACCTTGACATCAACCAGGAGTGGCAAATGCCCACAATGACAAACTTGAACTCAGACCTCTCCACCTCAGAACTCTCTTCTTCACCAAGGTCTGGCCTTCACACTCTTGTGAGTGTTGCACCCACAGGGGTGACACAGCCTAAGATCTGTGGCATGGCACTTGACCTTCCAGCATGGGAGCACCTTAGTCAGTATATCTGCAGTGTAAGGCCCTGTGTGCTCCAGAGCTTGACTTATAGTGACATCACATTGCCTTAGAACACACTCCCTTCAATGCCTATCACCACCAGCCCCAGCACTGCCTCCTGCAGCACAGTTAGGGTGTGGCATGGGTCACACTGTGGGTCTCCTCCTCACTAACACCATACCTATACAGACAGTGTCATGGACAGACTCTTGGTATATTCAGAAAGATGGCCAATGTGAAATTTTACTATATGCATCCTGATCTGTTTGGACTACTGTACGAATTGGTACATCTCTATAAGACTCCCTGGATTGCCTGAGGATCCCTATACTATTGGCTATGCTGTGACTCGTCTTGACTCACCTCAGATGTCTTATGTACTTGTAGGCTGTGTCCCAGCCATGTTCTGGACCCTAGGATTGGTACTCATAGTATTATGATCCCTCCTGTATTTAAGAAGACCTCAGTGTAAGTTGAGCCCTAAGCTCAACTTAATTCTCAACTTGTAGCTTCTTTCACCCATTGATCAAGAGGATAAGGGATCACCATCATCATCTATCTATTCTCCTCTTGTTTATCTTGTGTTAGAGTCTTTTGTCCACTCTTAGCTCCCTCAAGACTCTCCTAGTCTACCTGCTTAAAGGCACAGGTGTATACTGCTTAAGCTTAAGTGTTAAGCAAGCATGTCACTAGCTACACTACTGATTGGACTTTAATTCGAGTATTCATCACTCGTATTAATTCCCATCACTAGTGTGCATACTTGGGACATTGTGAATCAGGATATACTCTGTCCTTATTCCTCTGCACCAAGTTGTGTTCTCAGAGATTGAAGAGTGAGTGTGACTACCCTCTCTCTTCTCCCTCTGATAGCTTGCTAGGGTCCACTTGACCTTGTTCTTGCAAGCTCTCCAGTTCAAGGCCTGCTGCAGCCTTAACAGACAGGTTGAACCTGCAGGTTATATATCATCACTGCAGTGTTGAGACACTGCAGTATACCATTGACATTGTAGCATATAACAAAGAAGAAATATTATATTAATTCATATTCATATACACTATTTACTACCATAAGTTAAAACTACATAAAATTAAAAAAAGAGCTAAGGGTGAGCCCAGCTTAAGGGGCAAAATGGATGCTTGACAGGGGGGTTTATATACCCTAAGGCATATGCACAGACCATTTGGCCTTGTGTGCAGCCATGCTGTGTCTTGTGACACACTGTTTACTTATGTTTGTACTTGCTTCATTTGTAAGTATGCATAAGTGGCTCAACACTCAGATGTACCACATGTGACAATGGGACACTAAATGGTATAACAAACTGAATGGTGTGACAAACTGAATGGCATGACAACAACATGCAATGAACAGCATGAAAGAAATGGTGTGATGAATGAACAGCACAACAAGGTGCAAGAAATGGCAAGACAGCACACAAAAACAAGGCATAATGACACCTATTAAACACTGTGACAGTGCATAAAGATAAGGCACAGCAAGCCATAATGAGGCACAATGAGCATACAGCACAATGAGGCAACAAGTGCCTTGATGGCATGCAACTTATGAACAGTGCAATGGGGTGTGACTCATAGCAGGATGATAGGGCATAGTGCAACAAACACTGTGACAGCAGATAAAGATGAGGTGCAGCAAATGAACTGCACAACAAGGCAGTAAATGCCTGTGATTGCATGCAACCCACAGTGCAAAGACATGGAATAACTCACAAACTGTGCAACAAGATGAAACTCTCAGCACAATGGCAGGACACAATGCACAATGAAAGGTGTGACAGCAGGATACATTGAGAGTTGAGTCTATTTAGTTTACTGCCTGTAGCATCAAAAAAAGTATTGTATTTTGTTCTTGAGTAATTGGTGTGACTTGGAGGCAAAATGTCTTAGTGAACATTTACTTGAAACCAGAAAGAAATGCATGTTGAAGGATGCATGACCTTCTATATGGATTGGGAAACATCCCATCCAATTAGGAAGTATGCCTTATGCATTCTTATGTGTTGTGATCCCATAGTCACATATTATTCCTTATACTTACTTATGGTAGTAGCACATCACATCAAAGTCTCCTCATGTATATAAGGACCTCAGATTCTTGCTGTAAATGCAGAGAGTTCTCCTCTATCTTTGTAGCACAAGTAGTAGTCACTAAGTCTAAGCTGGTAAGCCTGCTCTGCACATTTATTGCTGCAACAGGTTATAGGCCCTGGAGCCCTGCAGCACCCTCTAAACCCCTTTGGGATTTGTGCTCTTCATAGAGCTGCAGAGGCCCTGCATTCCAGTTGCACTAGGGAGAAACTATGCTTGCACTTTGTGTGATGCTATAGCCTAGTAGCATCTCCCAAATGGGGAGACCCTTTGCAGGGGAGAAATCCTTCTAGCTAAAAAGGGACTGGAATATCTGGATGGGTGGAATTCCCTTTCCCAGATGGGTAAAGCCAGGTTCTAGTTGTTTGCCTTGTCACCCTGAAAATATAAAGGGACAAGAGGCTGATGGCACCCATAAGCAGTTAAAGCCCTTCTGTCTTATTCAGCTGTAATGCTGACAGGTGGATCTCTTACAGATCTAAACAACTGCTCTAAGCCTCAACAATGACATCAGAACAACTGAAGCTTATTCCCCACCTTAATGCCTCAAATTTCATTGAATGGAAGTGACAGATGACATTCTATCTGATAGCATCTGATGTCTACACCATTGTGAATGGCACCCTAGTGTGTCCTGCAGACACCACAGCTGGTGCAGCAGCAGCAGAAGTAGCTGCAGCCAGAGAGCTTCAAGCTTGCTGGGATTCTTCCGATGCTTGTGCCAGAGGGGCTATAGGCCTCACATCTGAAAAAGCAGCACATGGAAGGATCACCCAGATCCCAGATCCTGCTAACCCAGGACAATTCCTTGCAGCAACCACTGCTGCTCAAATTTAGGCAAGGGCTGAGACTCTTTATGGCCAGGTCAATGCCACAGAGGTCTTTGGCCTCTTTAAGAATGTCTCAGGGTATTTTATACCACCCACACAGGATCTAAAGCCCCATTTGGATAATATCACATATCTGTATAGCTGCATGAATGAGGCCAGAGTGGATGTGACTGAACTAATCCAGGTGATGACCACTTTGGCATGGGTACCAGCAGTCTGGGGACTCTCAATTGTCCAGACAGTGATGTCAGCTGGCACAGTGGTCACTGCTATCACCATTGAGCAGATTCATAATGCAATCAAGTGCTACTGGGAGGCTGAGCAGGCCCAAAAGGGCAAGGCCCCCAGAAAGCAGCAGGTGAATAAATTGAGTAATATTCAATTCTATGCTAAAGGAAAGCAGTCCTTTCATGGCCAGCAGGCTAACATGCCTCAAGAAGGCAGCAGCAAGCCAAAGCATGGCTTGCATGGCAGGCAAGGCAAGGGCACTAAGGGCAAGAAGTATGGTAATGTCCACTTTGTCTCTGAGCCCTCATGTGCAGGCCCTTCTATCCACACTGTCACATCCTACAGTGGTAAGATGCTTCAGGAATGCCTTGGGTTTACTACCCCTGAGACTTCCCACTTTGGTGGCTCACCCTACCCAGCATTCAATGCAGCAGTGTCATGCATTAGGGCAGAGGCAATGCCACTTACAATCTGCACAGCCCAAACCTTAGAGGTGCAGATAGATGCTGCAGACAAGGCTGTGAAAGCAGCCAAAGTCCAGGCACTAACTGCAAGTGCTCTGGGCTTTGCACTGGTGGAAGAAGGCAATGCACCTGCCTTATTGGACTCTGAACAGTCTGATGGCTCATATGAGGTAAATGAAAGGGCTGTGAGCCCTACCTTTTTTTTTTTTTTTTGTTTCCATTATCATGCACCTTGGGGTCCAGAACCCCATGTAGCACTTCTGGGTTGTTACATCGCTATCTACCTGGGACCTTTTGCTCTTTAACAAATGGATAGCTACTCTAAAGTACCGTGTATCATAACCTACTACAGTACCAATAAGACACATGCCAATGTACAGCCACTACTACTCCCCAAAGGCAGAGTCTTGACAGAGGCAGGAGGGCCAGGTTGTGTGGGGGTCTTAGGCCTTCATTTTCTTCGCCTTTCTGGTGGGTTGTCTGGGTCTTGGGGTTGTGGCCCTAGTACTGGCCACATGTCCCTGACTCTTCGTGGTGGATGGGGCTGGTTATAATGCATCGAGAGAGCTGTGGTGGAGGGGGGATGGTGATAGTGATGAGAGCTTGGGGAATATGAGTTCGGCTTCTTCTTGGGAGTCAGACTCAGGCAAGTTGGCTTGGATATGTGTGCCAGTGCCTTGAGTTGATTTTCCTGTTTAAGGTTTGGTACACTGCTTTCATTTCTTGGTTGATGCCTAGTGCCTGAAGGCAAAGATATAGCGGTCAGCCAGCAGCTTACTTAGCTTAGAGCCATCTGGGTCCTCAAACACGACTATGAGGGATGAGATGGAGCCTGATTTGTAGGTGGGTGGGGCATGTACCCAACTGGGTTTCTGCCTGACTATGAGGGTGGCATAGAAGGGGTTGTTGGTGGTGAGGGCCTTGTGGCACTCCTCGGGGCTGTAGGGGCCCTGAGTTCTGGACGCGCCAGTGGGAATTCCATTGATGAGTAGCTTTGACCATTTGATATTTGGCCTTATTGTGGGCATACTGATTTGAATATCTGGTCTATCGATTGTGTTGCATATTGTCTCTGCAATATATGGGGCAGCATATTGGAAGGTTTGGGCGGTGGTGTTGGGGCCCCCAGTCACTATGAGGTTTCCCTTTGCTGTCCACCTTGTGGTGGTGATGCAAACCTGCTGGGCTGGGGGAGCTCTACCTTACCAGTGCCACTGCCTGTTGCTATAGACTATCAAATACTGTGCAATCTCCAATCAAACCTATTGGAGGAGAAGCACAGACTTGAAGAGGAAGAAGCACATATAGCACACCTTATGCAAGACACTGCAGACACATCACTCTCTTGACCCAGTAAGCATAGCATTAAAAATCTGAATGCTGCCTCATCCACAGCCACAGATAAGCACCTCAGGCACTCTACATCACCTCCACCCATGCCCTCACTCATAGTATCACAGCTTGGCCCACCTTACAATGAGGCAGAGGCCATGGAGCTGTGCAAAGGAGCTGCACAGGTCAATGATCTCTTTGGAGATGGCAACTGGGGAATGAATGAGTGCATATCCAATAACATCTTCATAACTAGTGCCACTGATCTGCTCTCAGTGATGGCTGGTAATCAATTGAGCTGGGCAGACCAAAAAGTCCTTGTATGATACACTTGTAATTGTACCAATATGTGCAATGCTTGCAAGAATGTTAAGACTTGACTTGAGTGATAGGAGGATTTCTGAAGTGGTTCTGGAGCTCTGACTCTTCTTGAAAGTCCACAGATGAGTTTGTGGGTTGTCTGGTTCAAGTTCTATCTTGATATAGGGCGTCATCCCCTTATGATCATGAATAAGGCTGCCTTGATTCCTCTAGACTCGTGACCAACCTTCTGTGGGCGGTGTATCCCTTTAAGGTAAAGTAGGTATCCTAAGAAGAGGAAGTAGATCTTGAGGTAGTGAAAGATCTTCACTTCAACAGTCCAATTTAGATATCAGGGCAAAGGTAATGCACCTGTCTAGGGTATAGCACGGGTACGGGCCAACCCGCGGTATACAGCCCACAGGTTTGACGGGTACAGGTACGGGTGCCGAAATGTGCTACCCATGGCACACCATACCCATTTTGGCGGTGTCACGGGTATTGACAGTGTTTTGCATTTCTTTCTGGTTCCGAGTAAATGTTCACTAAGATTTTGCTTGCAAGTCACACCAATTGCTCAAGAACAACATACAATACTCTTTTTTGATGTTACAGGCAGTAAACTATATAGATTCAACCTCAATGTACCCCGCTGTTGCGCCTTTCATTGTGCGTTGTCCCACCATTGTGCCGAGAGTCCCATCTTGTTACGCAGTTCGTGAGTCATGCTACATCTTCGCACCGTGAGTTTCGTGCAATCACGGGCATTTACTGCCTTGTTGTGCAGTTCGTTCGCTGCGCCTCGTCTTTGCGTGCTGTCACGGTGTTTGTTGCGCCGCACCCCATTGTCCTGCCATGAGTTGCGCCCTGTTGTGCTGTTCATGAGTTGCATGCCATCGAGGCACTTGTTGCCTCATTGCGCCGTACGTTCGTTGTGCCTCATTGCGGTTTGCTGCACCTCATCTTTGTGTGCTGTCATGGTGTTTATTAGGTGTCGTCGTTTGTGTGCCATCTTGCCATTCCTTGCACCTCATTGGGCCGTTCGTTCATCGCACCATTTGTTCGTCGCGCCATTTCTTTCGTGTCGTTCGTTGTGTGTTGTTGTCATGCCATTTGGTTTGTCGCGCCATTTCGGTTTGTCGTACCATTCGGTGTCCCACTGTCACGCGTGTCACGTCTGAGTGTCGAACCACTTATGCATACTTACGAATGAAGCGAGTACAAACATAAGTAAACAGTGCATCATGAGACACAGCGCGGCTGCACACAAGGCCAAATGGTCTGTGCACATGCCCTGGGGTATATAAACCCCCCCATCAAGCGTCCATTTTGCCCCTTGAGCTGGGCTCGCCCTTAGCTCTTTTTTTTATTTTAGGTAGTTTTAACTTACGGTAATAAATAGTGTATGTGAATATGAATTAATATATATTATTTCTTTGTTATATGCTACAAATGTCAACAGTATACCGTGGTGTTGAGACACCATGGTGATGATATATAACCTGCAGGTTCAACCTGTCTGTACAGGTACGGTGTGATTACGGGTACGGTGTCACTGGTTACAGGTATGGTGTTGGTGAGGAGACCTGCGGTGTGACCCATGCCACACCCTACACCTGTCCCAGATACCTATAAAGTTCAGGGGACTTGATTGCAATACAAGCCAAGTCAGACTTAAGGTACATAGTAGCTACTGGGTGTCCTTATATACCTAGAGAATCCCCTATAAATAGCCCTACTAGTACTGAGTCAAAATGTACTGTAGGTACCAGTATGAGTCATATGTGCCACAACTGTAAGTACCGATCCTAGGAATGAGTCACATGAGTCTGAGTCATGAGTATGAGTCATACAGGAAAGGCATCAGCCACTACTAGTACATGATATAAGCAAGAATAGGTGAGCATAGAAAAATGAAAAATGGGGTTGTTACAATATGGCAGCTTGTAATTCATGTAAGGGGTTAACATGCTCCCCTAATTGGTTATTGGATTCCAGTGCAAGTCTTCACTTTACACCAGATATGAATGATTTGATAAGCTATAGGGCATACTCTGTAGAAGGAGATGTGGGGACTGCTGGTCAACCACTAAAATTAGCTGGACATGGGCAAGCACTTATACACTATCAAATCAACTCAGACAGTGGAAGACTGGATTTGTTATTGTGCATTTCCATCTTATATGTGCCATGCCTAAAAGTATGGATATTGTCCCTTGGACAATTCCTGAAGGATAGGATGCATGTTTATGGGAATGATGCCTTTCTCACCCTCCTTTACCCTAAGGCTAAAATGCCTCTGGTGCAGTGTTTTCCTCACTATGAAGGAGACACCATGTACTGGCTTAAGATGATACCACTTAAGACACATACAATAAGCACTGTTTACAAAGAAGACTATGATTTGATGCATCAATGCCTTGGCCATCCCTCAGACCAAGTGCTGCAGCAAATGCACAAATCCTCCACAGGATTCCCATCCATCAGTGGTCCTAAGTGCAAGACACTATACAAAGGATGTGCAGAAGGGAAAATGCAACAATCTTCCTTCCCTTCCTCATTCTCTTGCATGTCCAAGCCCTTTTACAAAATCCATTCTGATCTAAAGCAATTCCCAGTCACATCATACCACAAATTTAAATACTTCATATCATTTGTGGATGATTGCATGTCATATGCTTGGATAAGTTTAATGCAGGAGAAGTCTTATGCTATCACCACACTAAAACATTTCCTAGCTATGATTCAGACTCAATATGGGGTGTGGATCAAAGAATGGATGAGCAATGCAGGAGAGGAATACAAATCTAAACCCTTCCTTGATATGCTCAAAGGCCATGGCACCAAAATCCTCCAAAGCACTCCATATACTCCTCAGCAGAATGGACATGCAGAGAGATTTAGTAGGACTATAATGGAAAAGTCTGAGGCAATGTGGCATGAAGCATGCCTTTCAGACTCATGGTGGGAGTTCTCTGTCACACATGCCATACTGCTTTACAACATGACCCCAGTGAATTGCCTACAATGGCATTCACCTGTTGAAAAGCTTATGGGACAGAAGCCAGACATCTCACAAATGAGAGTCTTTGGTTGTGGAGCATATGTCTTTCTTACACCACAGCAAAGAGCTAATAAGCTTGCCCCAAAGTCTGAATTAATGACTTATATTGGGCTTGAAGAAGGATTGAAAGTGCATAGATTCATGCAATCTAATGGCTCAATCTTCTCTGCTGTGAAGGTAATCTTTGATGAAGAATACTATCTAAGGTGTAAGACTCAACAGATGTGTCACACAACTCATGTAGGAGAGCCAGTATATGAGCAGCCTGGTGTAGATCCCAGTGTCCTGCCACCAGCTCCACCAACTTTCCCTAATGGCAGAGTACCTCCACCACCACTGCCCTTTGGTGGTAGAGGTCCTCAACCTCCCTCTCATTCACCAGGAGTCAGTCATCCACCTCCTCTTTCTCCAAGGAAGAAGAGGATAAGATATCAACCAGGATTAGACACTCCTCCCTCACAATGCCTATGTCCTGGAGACCCATTGGATGTGCCTCCAATGGAAAGATATTATTTGGTGACTGGAGGGCCAGCACCCTCAATGTCTGGGCCATCCCAGCCATGACAGAGACCACCACCACCTCCAGTGCCTCCAAGGTTACCCATGCAGCCACCTTCACCCTTGAGGCTTCATACAGGACAGGAACTTAGTGACCAGCCTGTATGAAGGTCTACTCATCTGTGGAGACCAGTTCAACAACCTGACAGTGCATACATATGGTGATAAGCCACCTACACAAATACTAAGATGCCGTGGTAGTGGAAGTCAACATTGTGGAACAGGAGG
This sequence comes from Russula virescens, assembly GCA_003316435.1. Classification (NCBI taxonomy): domain Eukaryota; kingdom Fungi; phylum Basidiomycota; class Agaricomycetes; order Russulales; family Russulaceae; genus Russula; species Russula virescens. The sequence goes on along the minus strand of QFEY01004748.1, from coordinate 7,759 downwards.
TATGAGAGGCCTATGCAGTTGATAGTGCAGCCTGTCTCCAGAGAGTGAGGACAATGCTGGTTATGAATCTCCCACTCTGTACTGCACACCAACCACTCCTCTCTCTTACAGGTCTCTATCACCAGAACTGAAGATAGAATCTGACACTGAAGGAGGAGGAGATGAAGCTACACACTCCCACAGTCAGGATAAAGTTAAACAGTCTCTTACCATCCTATTGAAGGAAGAGGAAGTACAATTTCTGAACTATTTGCTTGTGAAAGCAGATGCATTCACCACCACTAGTTCAGACACCATAGACACCTCTAACATTAGAGAGTGGTTCTATAAGGACATACAGCAGATGCCAAATGCTAGACAAAGGGATTGGATAGATGCCTGCAAGCAGGAGCTTGACTCACTCCATGTATGGCATGTCTATAACTTGGTGGATCCTCTGAAAGGAAGGAAAATTATAAAGAACAGATGGGTCTTCAATCAGAAGACTGATGGTCAGAAAAGAGCCAGACTTGTAGCCAAAGGCTTTTCACAGGTTAAAGGCATTGACTATTCAGACATCTTCTCACTGGTTGTATGGTTTGAGACTGCTCACCTCATGTTTGCACTAGCTGCACTCAGAAAATAGCAGATGCAGAGCATAGATGTCCACACTGCCTTCCTCCATAGACAGCTAGATGAGAAGCTGTACATAGAACAACCTGAAGGGTTTAAACAAAAGGGCCAAGAGCACAAAGTCTTCCAATTACATCAAGCTATCTATGAACTTAAGCAAGCTGTATTCCAGTGGTGGAAAGCACTTGATAAATCTATGGCAAAGCTAGGCTTCAGATGTCTAATGTCTGACTCTGGAATATTTGTCCAAGATGGACAAGGGCAGCCAGAAGTAATTGCAATCATCTATGTAGATGATGTAATCTTCATGGGACCACCCCCTAGCATAATTGGCATGGTTAAAACACTATTCATGTGCCAATGGGAATGCTAAGATATGGGGATAACTACAGAGTTCCTAAGGATAAGGATACACAGGGATGGCAAAGTTCTACTCTTAGATTAAGCCACCTACTTGCAGAAAGTCTTGGAGCACTTTAACATCCATAACACTAAGCCTGCTCCAATGCCTCTCCCTTCTGGATACTCCCCACTCCCCAATAGTGCACTGGTAGATGCAGAACTCCACTCCCAGTATCAGTAGCTTATAGGATCACTACTATACCTAATGATAGGTACATAACCAGATATTGCTTATGCAGTCACTAAAATGGCTCAGCAATCTGCAAATCTATCTAAAGAGCACTATGACAAAGCTCTTTATATTTGTCTTTATCTACAAGTGACCCAGAACTATACCTTAGAGTATGGATGCTCTGATGAAGGATTTATATCCTTTGCAGATGCAGACTGGAGTAGTGAGACCACAGATAGGCATTCTCAAACTGGGTTTATAATTAAACTTGGAGGTGTGGTTATCACTTGGAATAGTAGAGTGCAAAAGACAGTTGCACTCTCTTCCACAGAAGCAGAATATATGTTTATGAGTGATGCTTCTAGGCAACTCATGTGAATGAGAAGCTTAATGAAAGAACTAGGCTGGAAAAGCCTCACTCCATTCCCTCTGATAGGTGATAACCAAGGTGCCATCTTCACTGCTTTAAATCCAGTTCAAGAAATGCACCAAACATATAAACATCTGCTACAGGTATATAAACCAGGTAGTGGAACAGGGGGAGATTATGCTTCTCTACACTCCCACTGATAAAAACCCTGCTGACATGCTAACTAAGAATCTCACAAAGGACAAATTCCAGAGCTGTAGGGGTCAATTAGGATTAAAATTCTATACATAGTACTAATTAGACTAGTATAACTTTCCACTGTCCTTTCCACACCTCCATACTATCAAGTTCTACCAGGTTTCCTCTCACTGAGAGAGCAACACCATGTAGGACTCCCTCCACTGCCTTACTCTCTCAAGAGGCAGCTTGGAGGACACAATGGCATGGCAGATATGAGGAGGTCAATGGATAAACCTGCCACCAGTTCTTTCACAAGTGCAGTGCTAGCAAATTTCTGCTGCTGGCCACCTCATAAAGGACTGGAGTGGGTGATACCCCTTACCCCAGTCATTCAGGAGGTGTCCTGAAGCCAAAGTTTGCTCATGCAGTGTTGGTGAAATAACTGGTGGTATTGACCTAACCCTTGAGTACCATCCAGCACCTGTTCTCAAATGCTGAGGACACTGCATTGGCTGGTAGCTCTTCCTTGCCATCATACAGTGCAATGTCCTTGGTAGATGCAGGACACATGCTGAACAGCATGATTAGCTGGGTCAATAGTGGACACTGAGTACCTCCCAGTGATTGTCCTCCCTTGCTAAAGACTATGCTGTGGATGGTTGCTTATCTTGTCATCTCTTGCCATCATCCATAGCATAGTCCCCAACAATGGGGGAGAAATGCTGGGAGGCAGAATTGACATAATCTGCTAAGGGACAGCTCCTCTGGCAGAGAAGGTTCCCCTTAAAGGGAACAGAAAAGATAATTCATGCAAAGTTAGCACAAGCTCTTCAAGGGGCTGAGTGGTAATCACTGGACTGAGTTCAAGCAAAACTTAGCTGCTCTTTGAAGACTAACTTGTTGCTGTCACAGCTCTGCTTCTGAGATGTAACACAACCATTCATGTGGTTGGTTCAATGCAACTCTCACCCCTCAATCTCTCTCATATCTGACTGAGAGAGGGTGTGGAAGTTCATACAGTCTCAGTGTCAACTCCCATACCCTCTTTCTGTGAGGTACAAGAGAGATTGACAAGCAGGGATCACTCATTTGCTTATGTTCACAAAATCAGCCATATACTAAGCAAGGGGGAGTGTTGAAGGACACATGACCTTCTACACAGATTGGGAAACATCCCATCCAATTAGGAAGTATGCCTTATGCATTCTTATGTGTTGTGATCCCATAGTCACATATTATTCCTTACTTACTTATGGTAGTAGCACATCACATCACAGTCTTCTCATATATATAAGGATCTCAGATTCTCACTGTAAATACAGAGAGTTCTCCTCTATCTTTGTAGCACAAGTAGTAGTCACTAAGTCTAAGCTGGTAAGCCTGCTCTGCACATTTATTGCTGCAACAATGCAAAATACCATCAATACCTGCAACACCACTAAAACAGGTATGGTGTGCCATGGGTAGCACATTTTGGCTACTGTACCTGTACCTGTCAAACCCACAGGCTATATACCATGGGTTGACCCTCACCCATGCTACAGCCTAAGTACAGTAACATGAAGAGACAAAAGCATAAGCCCAATTACAAGCACTCCTGCCCTCATCACCTTCACATTGGGTGGAGCAAAGGACACTTTCTTACCCACTGTCTCTCACTATGCCTCTCTTGTCTCTCTCTTCTGACACAGCCTTCAGTACTAAATTGTGTATATAAACAGCTCTCTACCTATAGACAATAAATCAGCTTTTCTGCCCCTCTTTTCTGTGTGTCTCTGCTGCATGCTGTTGCCTCCCCTTTCCTTTCTCTTCTTCTCTTTTCCCTCTCTTCCCTCTTTCCCCTAGTCTAGACTTCACTCAGCAAATGTGCCTAGCACATGCAGCCAACATACAGCAGTTATATCATTGGTCAGGCAGTATATAATCTGGATTGTGCCCTGAGAGATGACATTGCAAATAAAGTGATACTTAATGTCAATATGCTTAGTCCTTACATGGTAGTTGTCATCAGTGGTGAGTTGTAGTGCTGCCTGGTTATTGCAATGGAGCATTGTTGACTGGGAGATAGTAGCTGGAAATAGTTCACCTATTAGGCAATGCAGCTATATGCACTCTTTTGTGGCATGTGTTGCTGCAGTAAATTCAGCTTCCACTGTGGAAAGTGTAACCAGCTTCTGCTTCCTCAGGCTCCAAGACATGGCCCTGCTGTTGATGATAAGCACATGGCCAGATATGGCCTGGCAGTGGTCCAGTGAAGCTCCATCTGTATCAGTGAATCCCTTCAAGTTGTGCTGCTCTCCCCTGTATATTAGTGCAAAGTCATGTGTCCCTGACAGATAGTGGAACACCCACTTTACTGCTTTCCAGTAAGTAGGGATGCCAAAGTCCAGTTCAGTCTGGTTCTTTAAAGGATTTGGCTGAACCTTGAACCAGACTTTAGGTTTGGTTCAGCCAATCTCTCAAACTTTGAACTGAACCATTGGTTCAGGTTCAGCAGGCCTCTAAACCTTGAACCAGACCATTTTTTATTCAAATTTATCTGTTTATGAGAGCCAATCAAAGATACATAGAATATAACATATTTTCACACTGTGGCAAGGATCCCAAGGTGGAAGCAAGAAGAATTGAGACTAGCATACAGATCAGAGGTCCTATACAGCCATGTAGTGTAATCCATCAAGACATAACTAAGACAAACATATGGACCAAGAGTTTTGTGCAGCCATGTAGTGCAAGTCATGCAGAAAAAATCAAACAGCAGATTGCCAAGTAGTTATATCAGGAGAAAATAATATGACAGGCATAGGTGTATACCTTCTCATGCAGGTCATAGCAATCAATTGTGTGGATAAGAACATTTGCTATATTAACACCCAAGTGATTACCCTCAAAATATGTGAATGTGAGCTGCTCAGACTTGATCACCCACACCTGGGGTTGGTCCTCAGGTGCAGTAATGTAATGTGCTATCACAGAGAGATATAGATTCTTTGTATCAGAGGTCCAGGTGTTGAAGGTAAATGAAACCTTCCTCTCAATGTTTCCCAATGTCTCGCACACAATATCTTCTGTGCTATGAGCCCAGAAGAGAATGTCTTGCTGAATTTTGATCCAATGAGGTATATCCTTTTTGGAAAGGGAGGGCTGGAGGAACATTAGTAATCTGTGAAAGGCATCTTTATCAACCAACTGAAATGCCTGAAATAATTTGATCAAATTAATGCAATAGCAATGCAAGTGATATACTCACCTCATCCTCCTCAACAATAAGCTGAATGATATAATCCAGAAGGCCAGCTGTTGTGAACAGAGGGGGATGAGCTTTCTGGATAACCACCCCATCTAGGCTTCCTTGAGTCAATCTGAGGGAAACATCTGATCAAAGATCAGCAGGTAGATGATTGCAAATCAATTACCCATAAGTGTTAGTGAGACTTGCTGACTTTGCAAGGGCTTGATGGTTGGTGGCAATGGACAACTCTCTGCATCACTTGGTGTATAGTCTTATGTGGTTAGGGTTTCTATTGAATGTCAGGTTAGTAACAAGGATAGAATTTGAATTCAGAATAAATAAAGGCACACCTCACAATGTGGGTACACAAAGTTGAGATGTTTCCAGTGAAGAAGCAATTCTTTTAGATGACTCCTACTGATCTATGAAGAGTAGTTAGATATCTACTGTCATTTACCTGGTTACCGGATTAGCTGAGTAAGACCTGGATCTCGGATGCAGATGCCTACACGCTCAACAAAAAAACATAAAAAATCCATTTAAATTTGAGGTTAAGATAGACATCTATAGCAATTGAACAAGACTTTTTTGGAGAAAAACGACCCAGAATTGAGGGATTCCCTTCCCTCAGCATCTGTCATGCCATGAGTTTGAGTTTGTGTCGGTGCTTGAAATTGGCATTCCTCAGCAGATCATGTGCCAGTGTCGCGTCATGTCAAGTCAGACAGCAGACGTGAAACACAGCAATCAAATTGTGCATCAATTCAAGTGCTCGTGGTCATTCTTCTCTGCTTCCTGAGGATTCCATGGCACAAAGACAGGTTTGAACAGATGATGCCCATGAAGCACGTGTCCAAGCCACAATTTTGTCCTGGAAACATGGCCTTTTCCAGAGCCAATGCACAGCTGTGGATCATTTTAAGGTGCGTAATTGTCCATGCCCTTTTCTTATGTGACTCCTGACTTCTTTTCTAGGTGCCCCTCTCCACAGTCAATGATCGGGCCCATGGGCGCATCCGCAAAAAGGATGCCCACAAATCCCAGCAACTCCTTTCCCAGGCTCAAGAGCAAGTCCTCCACAACTGGATTGAGTTCCAGGCGCTGACTGCGAAGCCCCTCAACAGGTCCGGGGTCGAATCCCTTGCATTCATGATCTCGGGGAAGCATCCCGGAGCACACTGGGTTGATCGCTACAGGAAGCACAATCACGTGCTCACTTCCAAACCGGGCAGCCTCGATCCGAAGCGGGTGCAGAATTTCAACGTGACAAATGTAGGGGGATTTTACAAGTTGCTGCAAGACATCTGCGCTTCGCATCCCACCCTTCCTCCTCAGCACATCTGGAACATGGACGAGAAGGGCATTCAGCTCAGTGGAGGCTGCAAGCGTTCTGACAAGTTTTATTGCCCGGACTCTTTAAAGGCCTCCAACTTCTTTCGCGTCCGCTCAGACAACCTGCAGCTTGTCACAGTCATTGAGTGCATCTCTCCCTCTGGCCTTTCAGTTCCCCAACCTTCATCCTTTCCAAGAGACCCATCCCTGTCCTTGACCTGCCAATGGACGTCGTCATCACCACCTTGGACAATGGGTGGACTGACAACCAACTTGGCTTCAGTTGGTTCCAGGACACTTTCATCCCCTTCGCCACCACCCACAAGGTGAATGATGACCCAATCCTCCTCCTCGTTGATGGCCACAATTTGCACAAAACTGATGAGCTCTGGGCACTCGCGTACCAGTCCAATGTCATTGTCCTCGCCTTCCCTTCCAAATGCACTCACAAGCTTCAGCCCCTCAATGTTCTAGTCTTCACCCAAGTCCAACGCCGGTGGTCAAAACAATGTGACTGTCGCATTCAAAAAAACACCCCAATCACACATTACAATGTCATGCCCGAGTACATGGAGGTGTGCATGGTGTCCATGACTCCAGCACTCTTTGCGTCCACTTTCGCTTGCACTGGCATCTTCCCGCTTAATCCTAACATTTTCACCGAGGAAGACTTTGCGCTGGCAAAGTCATTTTCTTGTTCCATGAATGCGCCAGCCTCATTCCCCATGGACGTGCCATTGTCCCTGCCCCTCCCTTCGGAGATGTCCGACTTTGACGCCTCAGGAGACACTGTGACCAAGTCCAAGTCTGAATCTGGAAATGGCATCACACTGATGCAATTGGATTGCGACTTGGGCTCGGACTCTGAATTTGAACCAGAACTATCACCATCACCATCACCACCACCGCCACCACCTTCCACCATGCCTTCTTCCTCCTCTCCTTCCATTCTCTCTGCTCCTCCTTTCGTGTTTGCCTCATCTTCTACATCTCCCCTGCCTCCACCTCCTGCGCCCGACCAATGCAGATCGGCCCCAGTCCCGCGATCCAATGGCCTCTCCATCAGCACATCGAGTCCCTACTTCACATGTTCTAAGTCGAGTTCTGCTGCTGTGCCGATCACAATTGTCACTGAAGGTGGTCCACCACCTCTCCCTTCAAACCTTCCGGAGGCATCAACAAGGATCCGCTTTCTGGAGTTGCAGGTCGAACTCTTGAGGAAGGTGGTGGTGGACAAGGAGGTAGCTCAGCAAGTGTGAGCTTCTTTCACTCTTACTCCCATTGTCTGAATTTTCATCATGCCTACTGCACCATCCCCTGCAACTAGAACAGAGAGGACTCCCCTCCCTACCCTACTTGCCATCTTCCGCAAACGATGGTTCCTCAACAAGGACTTCCTCATTGCCTCCCTCCTGTCCTGTCAAAAGGATAAGGATGAAAAGATCACCTGGGTTGAATT
>QFEY01004745.1:0-15457 GCA_003316435.1 Russula virescens | reverse complement strand
CCTCATCGTGCACGGCGCTGATGTCACAGCCATCGACGAATCCGGTTCGACTCCGCTTCTTGAGCTGTCACGTCAACCCTTTGGAAGAGTTGAACTCGCACGCTTGCTTGTCGAGCACGGTGCGGATGTGACAGCCCAGCAAGATGACGGAAAGACCCTCTTGCACAACGCATCATATGTCGGAGCATTGGATGTCGCACGGTTCCTCATCGAGCATGGCGTGGACGTGACAGCCAAGGACCAAAACGGAACCACTCCATTACACGTTGTGTGGGCGTACTATTCAGGGTGGACTGGGTCGCCCCGAGGTGTGGACGTCGCGCGGTTGCTTGTTGAAAACGGCGCTGAGATCACAGCACAGGACAAGAAAGGGTCGACTCCGTTGCATACTGCGTCGACGACGGATATTGCACGCTTCCTAGTGGAGCGCGGTGTAGGTGTTACAGTCCAAGACAAGGATGGGTCAACTCCACTACATAATGCATCAGCATGGGAAAAAGTCGGTCTCGCACATTTTCTTGTCGAGCAGGGCGCAAACGTGACAGCCCAGGACAAGGATGGGTCGACTCCGTTGCACAAGGTGTCCGAGCCGGGCTACGTGTATTCTTATGCAGGTCGTTTGGATCTTGCACGCTTTCTTGTCGAGCACGGTGCGGATGTGACAGCCCAGGATAGACATGGGTCAACGCCGTTGCACGGCGCGTCTGCGTCGGGACATTTGGATCTTGCATGCTTCCTAGTCGAGCTTGGTGCAGACACGACCACCAAGGATGAGGATGGGTCAACTCCACTGCACCAGGCCTCAGCCCTCCTTTATCATCATCCAAAAAATTCGGATTTTGCACGCTTCCTTGTCGAGCACGGCGCAGCCGTGACAGCCCAGGACAATCATGGATCAACTCCGCTGTATGGCGCGTCTGCGTCAGGAAATTTGGATCTTGCACGGTTCCTAGTGGAGCTTGGTGCAGATGCGACAGCCCAGGACAAGGATGGGTCAACTCCGTTACACAAGGCGTCCGCCTCCAAGTTTGATGGTTTGGATCTTGCACACTTCCTTGTAAAGCATGGTGCGAACGTGACAGTCCGGGACAAGCATGGTTCAACGCCGTTGCATGAAGCGTCTGCCTCAGGAAATTTGGATATTGCGCGGTTCCTCGTCGAGTGTGGCGCAGACGCAACAGCCCCGAACAAGGATGGGTCAACTCCGTTGCATGAGGCGTCGGCCGTCGAGAATTCTGATTCACAAAGTGTGGTGGATCTTGCCCGTTTCCTTGTCGAGCATGGCGCAGACGCCACAGCCCAAGACAACCATGGGTCGACTCCGTTGCATGGTGTGTCCAAGGGGGCCTCGGGACACTTGGATCTTGCACGGTTCCTTGTCGAGCATGGCGCGGACGTGACAGCAAAAGATAATCATGGGTCGACTCCATTGCATGGTGCCTCCGAGGCTGATTCTGGAAGTACGGTCCTTGCACGCTTTCTGATCGAGCTTGGTGCAGACGCGACAGCCCAGGACAGTGTCGGGTCAACGCCATTGCACCAGGCAGTGGCCTCGGATTCATATAGTGTGGACATCATAGAAGCCAGCCGCTTGCTCATCGCGAACGGTGCAGACGTGACATCCCAAGACAAGGATGGGTCAACTCCACTACATAGGGCGTCCGCATTAATCAGAAAGAAAGTCGCACACTTCTTGGTCAAACATGGAGCAGATGTGAGAGCCCAGGACAAGGATGGCTCGACCCCTTTGCATGTGGCGTCTGCGTCTGGAAGAATGGATGTCGTACGCTTCCTTGTGGAGCATGGGGCAGACGCGAGAGTCCCGGACAAGGATGGGTCAACCCCAGTGCACAGGGCGCTAGCGTCGGGAAGAGTGGATATAGCATGCTTCCTCGCTGAGCACAGTGCAGAAAGGGCAGTGTAGGTTACGGAGTAGGTACAGCAGCCCGCGACAACATGAACCAGATTCTCGATCACATAGTGCCAGTAAAAGGACATCACTCTGTTTCACGGTCTGTATAAGTGGGTATTCGTATTTGGAACGGTATTGTACCTGATAAGAAAATGGCAGTGTGATGCAATTCTGTGAGTCTGGTAGGTACGATTTAGGAGGAGTGAAGAATTGATCAAACTCCAGTCTAAGTAAGGCAGGCTCATGGTATATCTGGACACATTCTTGGTGTCAGTAACGTCCTCGTCGACCTGAATCGAAGGCACGTAAAATGTCTGAAGGTGTGAACCGAACTGAGTTCCTACTAGTAATGTAAACGAGTCATCCGAGGCTGCCGCAGGCGGCTCCGCTGTTTTACTGTCATGGGGGAAGTAGTTGTGCTGCATCCTCTTCACATTCGGTGAAAGTCGCGATGGTTGCATCGGTTACGAGACCTCATTTTGTTACGAAGCTGAAGACTACCATACAAACTCGCCACTCACAATGGGATACACCAATTCTCACAAGGCGCATGACGTCCCCGCCGTCTTACCTGGAAACTATGGCTCGGGCCCATACGACATTAATTGTGTGATGCCTCTCCACGAGGTAATACTCGAATCGACCACATCAACCTGACGTTTTTCATACCCTTCCTAAATGCAAAGAGTATACGTGGAGCAGGCCATCACCCATTCTGAATTGAATTGTCATATCTCACTCCACGTCCCGAGTTTCGACAAGATCTTGTCTTGACGGTAGTTGGGGTGCTCGTACGTCAGCTGTCGAGGAATATCCTCTCCACGGTCATTGATAAGACCTGCAGCGCACATAGCAAACCGGACGTCGCAGGTTGCGACGCAGCGTATAGAACTCAAGGACTGCATGCTTCGCTGGACGTGGTAATACCTGAGGGCCTGAAAGGCAACGGGATCACGCTGCGGGATGGGAATCCGAGGAGTACTATGAGGCAGGACATCACAGGGAGATATTCTCGCAGTGCGCGGATGATTCGGAGAGCAGGGTCAGGGTGCATGTGCAACGTTTAATTGACTGCTGCCGGTAACGGTTTGTTGTGACTAGGTCAGGGTCTACAATTGAATCGTAGACGGTACAGAAGGGCATCCGTCAAACATCGCCGTAAGATATTGGGTGTACAATGCAGCTGATAATCAATCAATATAGAACCCTACTGTAGACTGCCGTTCAGTGGTTGGGACAGTTAAAAAATAAGGTAAGTTCATGAGGTAAATCGGTGTAGCCCTGGGCCAAGTGCAACCTATAGTAAACACAGCACAGCTGAGGTTCGCTCACATAAACTCTGCCCAGGCCCGGGCTAAAGCTCAGGATCCAGCTGCACTAAGCCATCCAAAGCCTGGCCACACAGTCTCAGATGGCGGATACCACGTAAATGCTCTGCTGCACTTTTAGTTCATTGGTTTCCACACCCCCTCAGTATTATTTACAAACCTTGCGCGAGTTCTCCTCTAATCTCTGAACTGCATCATTACGCTGGGTCTCGATGTGATGGAGAGCCACTTGTCACCATCAAAGCCCATCCCTGGACGATTAAGTGAGGATGACAAGTTTGTCTTTCCTGGAGCCCCAATCAAATTAATCCACGCTTTGTGATCACATGTTGATTTCCATCGTGCGGCTTCTCTTCATCTGGCTCCACACAAAATTAAGACCAACGGTGCCCAAGTGCTCTCATTTGATATATACGATATGGCGAGGAATAGAGATGTTCCATTGGGCTAGTAGACAGTTGGGTGGATTCAATAGAAGTGCTTGAGTTGTGAAGAAGCTGGGATTACCTGGCAGCGATGACAAGGAGTGCAATGCTTGCAAGAGCATTAAGGCTTGACTTGAGCAATGAGGGTGAGGTCTCTGAAGCTCTGAGTGCTTTTGACTCTACAGACAAGTTCAATAGTTGTCCAGTTCAAGTTCTATCTTGTTCTGGGGATGCGGTCCCTCATGACTACGAACGAGGCTGCCTTGGTTCCTCTAGACTTGTAACCGTCCTTCTGAGGGATTGCCTTCCCCTCTAAGGAATAGATGTTCAAGGAGAGAAGTAAGTTCTTGAAGTAGATGAGGCTTCTCATGATGCAGTCAAGGTCTGAGTCTTAGATGGCAGGTGGGTAAGAACCGGCTGCCAAATCAGACTAATAGCTGAGACTGGACCAAGATTGTCACCTTGGTCTAGCCCTAGAAGATTCAGGGGATGTGATTGCGATACAAGCCAAGTCAGACTTAAGGTATATAGTAGCTACTGGGCGTCCTTATATACCTAGAGAGTCCCCTATAAATAGACCTACTAGTACTGAGTCAAAGCATACTGTAGGTATCAGTATGAGTCACATGTGCCACAACTGTAAGTACCGATCCTAGGAATGAGTCACATGAGTCTGTGTCATGAGTATGAGTCACCTGAGTATGAGTCACGCAGGAAAGGCATCAGCCACTACTAGTACACAACATAAGCAGGAATAGGTAAGCAGAAAAGGAAAAATAGGGTCATAACATCACGCCCCTCCTAGAAGGTCATTCCCACATGACCCCTAGTCAAACTTGTACAAATCGTCAGCCGTTCCAGTCCAGTCCATCAGTCTACCTCTCGAGGTCCGGGGGCAAGCGCCTCCGAAGCTTGGGTGCCCCGAGGGAACTTGGCAACCATAAGAAGCATTGCACCTTTCGTGGGGATCTGGGCAGTCAAAGGAGAGGTGCCCCACTACCCAGCACCATATGCACTTGTTCGTTTTTGGGCAGACCATGGTGTGGTCTTTGCAGACCTCACAGAGGTCGCAGTACTTGCACTGTGTTCTGAGTTTGGTATGTGTGTCAGGAGGACCAAGGGTGAAGGTAAATTGCCCATCCGGAGGGCCTTGGCTAGTGACGATTGGGGGAATGCGATTCTCCCCATGGTGGGGTCAGACAGGGCGAGGTCATGGGGATCGAGGGTCGCCAGCAGTGAGGCGTTCAGCTTTGGGGGTGTAGTGGACAATCTGGGTGGCCACCCGAGTTGGTCCCCTGGCATTGGCAAGTTGTTGGCCACACTCCAGAGTGTGGTGGTGAGCCACCTCCACTTGCACTTGGAGCTCTGCCATGCAGACTGTGCGTTCTTCCACCTCTTCTTTGTACCAGTGGAAGCACTGTACGTCAGCGAGGAGTCCCGGGTTGTTGAGTTGGTTGAGGGCACGATCCACCAACTGTCGGGCAGGGTACCCATTCCCAAATATGGCAAGGATGTCGTTGCAAAAGTCATTGGGGTTGTTGAAGTTTGGGTCGGGGTATGGCCTGGCCGTTAGTTTAAGGCAGTGGAGAGCCTGTCCTGGTCCGTCTGTCCCCTCCATCCACGTCTCTCCACCTCGGGCCACTATCTGGATCCATCAGCAGATTCTCTGTTCTGTGGGGTCGTCTGGTGATGGGTAGAGTACAGGGTAGTGGCCAAGGTTAGTCGGGTCATACTGTTCCCATCCCCAAGACTCCATGCTTATATTGGGAGGGGGCATCTCCTCTCCCTCGCTCTCTGAGGACTCTCCTGCTGCCACTCCGGGGGTACTAATGTCGCCCAAGAACTCAGGTGCAACATCTCCGAGACATTCGAGGAGGGTGAGTCATTGCAGTGGTTCGGGGGCCTCCTCAACTCTCGTGGTGGAGGCAAGTGGTTCCTCCTCCTCACTGTTGTCCTCGAGGACAGGTTGGAGTTCTGCAGTGGGAAGGGGTTCAAGGAAGTCTGCGATGTAGCATGTCCTCGGGCCATCCCCCTCGAAGGCCTGTGTGATAGACGCGTACCCCTCATAGGACTCGACATTGGAGCATACAGAGGGGGGAGCAAGTCGGCTGCCATAGAGTGTGATGAACACCCCAATGCTGGGCATTGTGAGTCCTGTTGGGAACACCCCCCATTGGCCCTTGTATTTGAGGGCCGCCCGGCACCACCTCCAGTTACGGGCAAGGTCTGCCTCTCCACAGTTGTGGGGGTGTCCGGCGTGTTGAGGGGTTTGTTCAGCCAGGACCGAGAGATGAGGAGGGCTACCATTACCTCCCATTGGATCCCCTCCAACAGGTTGCACAGTAGTGACAGGGCTTCCCGATGGTCCAGGCATTGAACTCCCTCCTCTTCCCACCGATGGGTTCCTCGAGGGTGCTGGTGTGGATGCAGCAGCTGGTGGTGGGCTCCTGGACGATTCCAGGAGCAGGGCAATTGTCGGGATGGGGGAGATCTCTATGACATTCATGTGACTAGTGATGGAAGGGGCAGTACTGCTCTTTACAAAAGTAGGAGTGGGTGAGGGAGTGTTCGAAAGTGGGGTGACAGCAAGCGTGAGGGGTGAAGTTGTGAAACTTGTGGGTGGTGTACAGCCGGCCATGTAAGAGTGAGCGAAGGAAGTGATAGGAGCAGGGTTTCTGTGGGGTACACTTTGAGCACTCCAGGGTGAAGGGACGAAAGTGGGGAGTTGGGGTGATGAGGCTTCTCCCTCCATCTGAAGGCTCCTTATATGTAATCCTTGGCATCTAGTTCTGGCTCCTGTCCTAGGGTTCGAGTCATTCTGAGTCATAGGCGTCCTAGGATTCGAGTCATCCTGAGTCATGGGCGCTGATGCTGACAAGAATCTTTTGACTAAGTCCGGAGCATATAAGTCCAAGTTATCCACCCATGAGTCATGTGCCAGAGAGTAGCCCTTCCATCAGACTAGGTATTGCTTCTTTTGTCTATAAGTTCTTTGTCCAATGATCTGTTCTACTTCCCATTCCGGTTCACCTTCTATGATATCCGGTGGCGGTTCTAGAAAGTTTGGCCCATGAGTCTCCGTCTCCTTATAAGGTGTTATTAGGGAGGCGTGAAAAACCAGGTGTATCTTCCATCTGGTAGGCAGTGTGAGCTTGTATGATGTTTTTGATATTGGGGCAACTACCTTGAAAGGTCTGTATCGCCTTGGTGAGAGTTTCTTTGACTGATAGGGTAAATTTAGGTTTGTGCTTTCCAACCAGACCTTGTCCCCTGGTTTATAGGGTGTGAACTTTGTTTCTTTTAGCATTCACTCTTGCGCTTTGTGCAGTGCCTCTTGGGCTGTCTTCTGGAGTTCCATAATCTTGCTTACTCTCTCTTCTAACCCTGGGAGTTGTGCTTTCCTATTCGGTTGGTGTACTGTTGGGGTGTATCCCAGGATGAGTTTGTAAGGGGTTTTCTTGGTTGTACTGGATGGCCACAAGTTCTGTGTGTATTGTGCTAGAGGTAGCCATCTAGCCCAGTCATTTTGATCTTTATGACAAAAGAGTCGGAGGTATTGTTCCAAGGATTGGTTGGTACATTCACTTTGTCCATCAGTTTGAGGATGGTAGGCTGTACTGATGTTCTGTGATATCCCCAGGATTCGGCACAGTTCCTTTGTTAGGTTAGCTGTGAAGCGGGTATCTCGGTCTGAAATGATCTTGCAGGGGATACCATAGTGGGGTACTATATGGGTGGCATATAATTGCGCTACTCCTTCTGCGTTGATCGTTTCTTTACATGGTAGGAAGATAGCTGCCTTCGAGCAATCGTGGTCTGTTACTGTGAGTATTGAATCGAAGCCTTGGGACTCTGGCAGTTTTACAATGAAATCCATTGCCACCGTCTGGAAAGGTAGGGCATTAGGTTCTACTGTGATTGGGAAAGGTGGGGGTTTTGTTGGGTGTGTGTTGATTTTGTTCATCTGACATATACCACATCCTTTCACATAGTCAGTTATTGTGTTGCACATGCTTGGCCACCAGTAGTATTTCGCAACTAGTTCTGTGGTTTTGGCAATTCCTGGGTGTCCAGCAGTGAAAGAATTGTGAAAATGGTTGATCACCCCCCTCCTTAGATCATTGTTTCCCACGACAACGAGTGCAGGTCCCAACCAGTAGAGTTCATCTGCTACTGTGAGTCTGTGTGCCCTTTGCCATCTTGTTAGCTGTTTTGTATGTATAGACAATTGTTGTTCTTCTTGTACTCTTTTGTCTAGTTTCTCCTCGTTTGTCCCTTGGCCCCGGCCTCGCTGAATTTCTTCAGCAGTGACTCCGGACCAGCCAAGGTCCATAGAGGCAACTAGTGCTCTTCTTTCCTCCGTATCTGCTGAGAACACCGACTTTGGGAAGCAGACTACCTCTGGATTTTCTGCTGGGACATTGTAGTCTGGCCTGCGCGACAGGGCATTGGCATGATTCATAGGTCCTGGTTTGTAGATGATTTTATAGTTATATTCTTGTAGTTCTGCATTCCAGTTGTGCACCCTTGCTGGGAGCCTCTTGGGATCCCTGTAATATTGAAGATTTGCATGGTCTGTTATTAGTATCACTGGTGCTTTCGTGTTTTTGAGTAAGTAGGCCCAGTGGCGCAGGCCCCTTAGCATCCCCAGATATTCCCTATCGTATATCGGGTAGTTTCTTTCAGCCGAGCTAAAGGTGCTTGAGTGGTACCCCACCACACATTGTTTTCCTTTCAGTACTGGGTTTCCCTCATCGTCTGTAGTGTCATCTGGATATGGTTCCCTTTGATACAATATTGCTCCAGTAGCAAACAGTGAGGTGTCTGTTTCCAATTCAAACTGTCTTGACTGGTCAGGTGGTACCAGGACTGGTTCTGAAGTTACTGCTTGTTTCAGGGCTTGGACTGCTTGCCTGCATTTATCAGTCCATTCAAACTTCACATCCTTCTTTGTGAGTTCTGTTAATGGTTTGGCTAGCTGTGTGAACCCTTGAATGAATGGTCTTTGGTAGCCTACTACCCCCAGGAAACTCCTAACTTCAGATACTGTTGCGAGTTCCCCAGTGTAGTCAGCAATTCCTGCAATTTTTGCGGGGTCGATTGACAGTTCTCCATTTCGTACTCGGATTCCTAAGAAGTCCATTTCTGGTTGTTCGAAGATGCACTTCTCAGGTCGTAGGTGTAGGTCATTGTCTTCACAAATTTTCAGGAATGCTCTGGCTATCTCCCTGTGTCATTCCAGGTCTCCTTCTCAGGTCATGACAGCCGTGTTGTCCATGTAATAACAGAATTCCCTGGGATATCGTTGTTCAAGTGGTTTAAAGAGTTCCAATCCGAACCTACAGAATGTCGGGGGTGCATTGGTCATTCCAAAGTTCATTACCAGGGATTCGAAGAGTCCTCTGGTCGTTTTGAACCCTGTTTTCCATATGTCTTCCTCTGCTATTCTGATGTTATTGTATCCCCATCGGATGTCAAACTTGCTGAACAGTACTTTGTCCTTCAAGTCATCATGGATGTCCATTATTAATGGCATTGGGGTGACATCCCGCACTGTTAGGGATCAGCACAGGTGACACCTCGGGTTTTTTTTGGCACACCGTACCCGTCACCTTTGATACTGTACAGCATTCCTAGCTCTCCCCCCACTGACACCCCACGTGACTGTGGGATTCCGGTTCACACGAGAGATAGCCGGAGATAGTATCCATTATCGATAAGATAATGACTTGGACACAGAGTATTATACGGCGACTGTACTATTATGTAATAGTACAATAAAAGTCGTTTCCCCCATTTCCACATTTCATGAGTACATTTTTGAGTGAACATAATTGAGGGTGACATGGCTGGTGAAACCCAGCGTTCTGATTGGTTGGTATGGAAGGCAGGCATGAGCCTGTCGTGCAGAGTCATGGGGGGCTGTAAAAAATGGGTGCACATCAAGCTGCTGTACTCATTAGTACGCATGAGATCTTTCCTGTGTGACGCATGCTCATTTACAACTCAATACAACCTCTGGTTTATCTACAGGTTATGAGCCCTGAATTGCTCTGAACCATTTGATATTGCTGAAACGAAAATGAGTACAAGATGTCTATTATAATTATGGAAAGCATCCCCATCTATGTTCCCCACCTCCTCCCTGATGGTACCAACTGGCCCATCTTTGCCACGTGCTTCCAAGTTGCCCAACAGTGGGGCCACTTTGATGGCATGACCCCGTGTCCTATTCCGAAGGATGCCGCTGCACTGACAATGGAGGAGAGAGAAGAAACAGAAGCATGGGACTACCAGGATGTCGTTGCTGGTTACTTGCCATCCCAAAGTCTCCCGGATTTGACGTTGCTCGGCCTGAGCGCATGCCCAACTGCGAGGGCATGCTGGGAGCACCTTTCCAAAAGGTATTCTGCCAAGGGAAGTCAGCAGGAGCAAGGGAAACAAAAGAAAAAGGAACAACTCACAGTGGAAGGCCGGCGAGATGATGCCATGGCCACCAAACATGAAAGCAGAAGGAGACAACGCAGGGGAAACTGCCACCAATGCAGAGAGGAGGGCCACTGTGCCCATGAGTGTTGCACCCTGAAGGGAACGGTGATGGCCACTGCCACAGAAGAGCCATCGGGTGCAACTGGGCAGCCCAAAACAATGCCCCTGGTCACTGGCCACACCGAGTCCTATGTTATCCTTGAGGGGGGAGTATTTGGATGGCTGAGGAAGAGGTGCAGGAGTCAGGGGGAGCATTGTCGGCTGCTCAGGCTGAACCTGCCCCAACCGAAGGCACTGCTGGCACTGAACTCATTGGCATGGCCAAGAGAGCCGCAGCTGCAGTGCCCGAGGCGTTGGAGCCTTGGGAAGGAGATGAGGACAGGCCAGGACTTGGAATGGCACCACAGGGTGACCCACATGGGGGTGAGCATGCACGCAACCTGGTGCGACAACTCGACCAACTGCCACTGCACAGGGACACGGCCGAGCATGGGCATAGGCCTAAAACACCCAGAGGCAGGCACAAGCGCGACATGGTGCCACAAGAGGGCGAACGCATACACAAGGTGCTGCCAAAGGAGTGCCCAACCCGCCACCACATCGCGCCATGAGATGGCTCGACAGATGGTGAGCGAACACCCAGGTCGCCGCCATCACCGAGGGAATGCGCAGCCGAGCATGCACTGCCGACACGAGAGGGTGACCATGCGCGCAATGAGGCGCGGCGACTCGACTCGATCGCAGGAAAATGCTGGCTTGAGGTGCTGGTCCCAACCAAGCACGAACATGAGCGCGCAGTGCCGATGCGAGGGGACACCACACGGGGTGCGTGTGGACCCGACCGGTTGTCGAGAGTGGGCGCGTCCGAGCACGCCTTGCCGCTGCAAAAGGCGCCACTGGAGTGCAGGCCGACCACCTTGAAGGCCACGGGCACTTGCCAGCCCAAGAGGAAGCCACCATAGAAGGCGGTACACGAAGAAAAGAGGCCTTTTGAGGCCAGAAGACAGAGCACGCCGGGCATACTCGATTGCCCTACAAGACGACCTGGACATTCGAAAATCATGTCAGTCTGGTGACATCACCAACAAAACTGGCCACTTACCTTTCACTGGCCCCCCTGTTGTCTCGGGTTACTGGCTGCCGTCATCGCCATCGTCATTTTGGGGCTGAGCAAAGGCCTATCAAGTTGTGAAGAAGGGCCACAACGAGCACACAAGGAGGACACGCGGCTTCTAGCGAGACCGTCACACGCCGTCACACGCGTTACTACTGTAGTACTACAGACTTACTACAGTCGCACTGTCTGTCCATCTACTGTCCATCTCAAGTCATTATCTTATTGGTTACTGATATCTCCGGCTATCTCTCATGTGCGAGAACCAGAATCCCACAGTCACGTGGGGTGTCAGTGGGGGGAGAGCTAGGAACGCTATACCGTACCCATACAGCACACTCTACCTGCAGAAGCAGGTTTAACCTGTGGGTTACTAAAAAAACCGCGGTGCATTTAACACCGCAGTACATCATATTGCAGGTAGCAAAAATCACAAGTATCTATATACAAAAGTAGCTAATTCTGTAAGTCAACACTATGCTATGGTACTACTAGTGCTTGCCCTTGCAGGCCGCGTTCGCGTCAACTCGTTGGTGTTGAGTTGGCATGTTTTGGGCATATTGTTTCGGCAGCATTTGGGTTTGGGTTTGGGTTTGAATTTGAGTTGGCTTCGTTTGCGTTTGAATTGCGTTTGAGTTGCATTTGCACGTTCGTGTTGTCGTTGTGTTCGTGTTGGCGTGGCGTTCGTATTGGTGTGGCATTCGAGTCCGTGTGCTTGTCGAGTCCTGTTCGCATGCTTGCGTTTGCGTTGTGTTCGGACTGGCTTTGTGTGCGTTCGTGTTTGGGTTTGGGTTTGGGTTCCGTTGGTTGTGGCGTTGCATTTGCGGCATTCCAGTTTGCGTTTTGTGGTGTTCGAGTTCGCCGTGCTTGCATTTGCATTTCGTGTTGGCATTGCGTGCATTTGGGTTTGGGTTCGGATTTGTGTTCGAGTTTGCGTTTGGGTTCCCTTGGTTGTGGCATTGTGTTTGCGGCGTTCGAGTTCCCGCGCTCATCGAGTCACCGTGTTTCCGTTCCCGCGCTCGTCGAGTCACCGTGTTTCTGTTCCCGTGCTTATCCTGTCGTCGTTGTTCCCGTGTCGTCAGCGTACTTGTCATGTCATCCTCGGCATTCACGTGTTGTTGTTCGTGTGTTGTCGTTCCGTGTATTGTTGTGGCGCGCCGCTGACATGAGTTGTGCGTAAGCCCTAAGCGTCATGAGTGCATGAGTACGTGAGTCACGGTGGCGTGACGAACAACCAGAAGGCTACTCGGCATCGCCTGAAACCCGCATCCGGAATTGCGTGGTACCTGCGACTACGGGTTACAGGTATGGTATTAATGCGGTAATAGATTTGCTACAACCATACCTGCACCTGTGCAACCTGTGATGACAATACCATGGGTTGACCCATACCCTTGCTGATCCCTACGCACTGTCCATGCATTCAAAGGTTTGTAGTCCACCACCAGACGGAGGTCTCCACTTTTCTTTGTGACATAGAACGTCAAGCATCCATAGGGGCCCTTCCCCGGTTGAATAAAGCCTTTTGCTAGGTTTTCATCCACATATTTGTCTTCTACCTCCTTTTCTTGGAGATTTAGGGGGTATACTTTTCAATTTATAGTGTTGGGCGCTCCTGGCTTTAGGACAATTCTGTGGTCACAGCTCCTAGAAGGTGGGAATCGTTGAGCTTCTTCTTCCGAGAATACCTTCCAGAAGTCCTGGTATTGGGAAGGTATACTTTGCTTCGTGGATTCCTCATCTAGGGGTTCCCTTTCCTCCTGGGTTTTCCTTGCTTTAATGGCCATTTCTGTCGCTAGAGTGGTTTTGGCTATGTCCATTTCATTGACTGGTAGGTGGGCCACCATGTGGGGGGTGTCCCCTTCCTCTAATAATCCATCAACTTGTAAGTCCAGAATCATTCTGTTTAGGAATTGGGCCTGTTCCTCCCTTTGTTTTTCTCAGAGGGTGGTCTCGAAGTATGTTGGGTGTCCCAGCACTTTCTTGTCCTCCCAATCGATGTTTGGGTTGAAGTTTTCTAGCCAGGCCATCCCTAGGATGAACTCATTTCTTCCCAGGTTGGTTATATAGAAGTGCTCCCTTCTTGTTCGGTCCCCTTTTGTACAGTAGAGGTCGCAGTAACGGTCTATAGTCCCATGTCGGTTTATGGTCCTATCCACATTATAGACCATTCGTGGTTTGTCCAGTTTCCTTGTTCCCAGGCGGTGATATAGGACAGTTCAATAATTGATGAAATTATTGGTTGCTCCGCTATCAATCAGAGCTTTGCCGGTCGCCTTTCCAGAGTAGTGGTATAAATCAAATGGCATTTCCACACATCGTTCTCATACAATGAACATTCTACTCTGGTCTTTGGTCCTAACTGCAGCAATCAGTTTGGACCTGGCTAAAAATCCAGCAAATCAGGCAATGCATCATAATTTTCCAACACAAAATCGATCCTGTCTTCCTTGCTCCATCCGTTCATAATTTCCTTAACTTGTTCCTTGGTCAGTTCCTTGGGTTTCTCTTCCACTTCAGCAACCCAAATGGTTGTTCCTTGGTTGCTTCCTTGGTTGTTTCCTTGTGCTCTCTGGCCTTGGCCACTAGGCTGACCGGTTACTCCAGGCAGAGCTCATGGTTTGGATGGGTTGGTGGGGCAATTGCGTCGTAGGTGTCCCAATTCACCACATCCGAAGCACCCTCCTAGGACTTTGAGTGCTTGTAGTTTCTCTGGGGAAAGTCTATTTCCCTGATCCTGATTCCCTGACTTCGGAGCCATTTGTATGGCATCGATATCCATGGCATTTGGGTTTCTTATGCCTTTCTTTGCCCCCTGCAGCTTCACATAGAGGGCTTGTTTCTTGGGTCCCCATGTAGTCCCATCTACGAAGTATTCGGCCTCCAAGTGTTTCTGTTGTTTGTTTCTTGCTTCCTCCTGCCAGTCCACCAGGGTCATCAATTCTTTAGAGGGATTATTGATAATTGTGCGATGAAGCCCTTTGTTTAGTCCCTTCCGGAACTTCAGAAGAGTGCTCTTCTCGTTTTCCCCAAACCTGGCTTCTGCCCTAAGATGATTAAAGGTGGCAATGTAGGAATTGATGTCACCCTTGTCCATCTCCAAGGTGTCATATGACTGGGTTGCTTCTAGAACTGCGGCTATATTCATGAAGGTGTCTTTGAATGCTTTCAACAGGGTATTCCAGTGGCTAGGGTTGGACTGGGGAACGCTGTTGGCCTCATGCTGGATGCGAAGTGCTGTACATTGTTGGTCGACCCAGTCATTGACATCTTTTCCAGCAATAAGGGTGAGGAACAGTGCTGAGCAGTGGTAGTAGTTGGAGAAAACTTCTTTATTGGCATTAACCATCATCCATCCTTCAAACTTGCAGAGGAATGCTTCGCTTTCACTTCTTTTCCCAGTAAAGACTGGGGGTGTTACCCTGTAAAGTGATCCACCATTCCCTGTCTGGGTGGTTTGCTGGGTCTGCTGGGTCTGTTGGGTCCTGCCTACTACCATGGTTTGAATACTGGCCATTGGGGCGTGTTGTGATTGTGCTATGGTAGGGAGGCTTGTTTGTTGGGGAGCAGTGGTTGGGAGTATGATAGTAACTGGGGGAATATCTGTCGGGATGATCCCTCCTTCTGAGGCGTGTCTTTCAAGTGTGGTTGTTAGTTCCGCGGTTCCTTCGGTTGTTAGGGGTTGCAATCCTCCTAAGGTAGCTACATGGTGGAGTGCTCTGCTTAAGAATTCCTCGTGCTGTGGAGTTGGGGCCCTAGTGAGTGCTGGGGAAGAGTACTTGGGTTCCGATTCGTATACCGAAAGTGGTCTGGGGTCTTCTGCCTTAGGCCTTTTCGCTCCTTCGTAAGATGGGTGTTCTGGGTCATATCTGTTCCACCAACCAAGTCCTACAAGGTTGTCGATAGGAAATCTTCTTCCTAGATTGGTTGTCCAATGGCCTTTGGATAATATGAGGATAAACCACCAATAGTTTCCTTTGTAGTAGATGAATTCTACTGCTACATTCTTCCAAACACCTGCATTAGTTTTGATGTTTGCCCAATATCCTGGTTCCCCTTCTTCGTCTTTGTAATCTCCCCAGACAGCCCCTGAGATGTTTCCATCAAGGGGAACGTCTAGGTTATGTGTCACGGACAGACTCTTGATACGTTCAGAAGAACAGTCTAGGTAAAATTTACTATATGCGTC